>JAWWEO010010825.1:0-32028 GCA_035582975.1 Ormyrus labotus
TGAACTTTCTCTCTTTACATTTATTGAAAAAACAACATTTACAAAAAATAATACATAAATTTAAACATTACAAAATTTAAATTTATTATCAGCCTTATTAGCCTTATCCGCTAATTCATCGAAGTACCTACACGTTTGAAACTTGTGACCATGTACTTCTTATCGATTTCCAGGTCGGTCAGCTTCTTCGTGGTGAGGTAAACTCCTTCACAGATCTTATTAAGGGTTTGAAAATCCATTCTGCAACAGAAGTAGGAAAAAAAATGATTAAATATAAATGTTTTAAGATAAGTAATATTAATATACTTACTTCAGAATTAAATTCCTAAGTCCTTTGCCTCTTCCGTGGAGGCTCTTCGTTCTCGTCGGCTGAGGGAATGAGCTCTTCGGCTCGCTGCTCCTCGCTATGTAGAACTGTCCCCACCACCACCTCTTATGTGATTGGCTCTTCCCCTGCCATCTGCGCTAAAAGTTCTAGAAGCTCCTCGTCTTCTTTATTGAATATACTATAGTGATACCACGGTAGAGTATCTGTATATTCGGATAGTAGATGGCGCTTATCATCGTGAAGGCTCAGATCTATTTTGCTTTGTTTTTCTGTTCCAACAACATGTAGTCTAAAGCGAATACTCTGTTCTGTTGGCATCTCATTATAGCTGGATCAAAGAGACATTTCCTGTAATCTTCAAACGTTATGTCTTCTTTCACAACTCCTGACTTGACTCCCTTTGCCTTTTTTATAGGACTTGAATCCTGAATCAGGACTGAATACATTTTACTGCGGAGTCCGATGAACTCGGTCATAATTTTGCCGCAGCATTCGTCATTCATCAATCCTATGACTTTTTTGATCATTCGAGGAATTCCAAATGGATTATCTTCCGCATAATCCGACGTATTGAACTTATCAATATTGGCTTTCATTACATCATAGACATTGATCCCACGAATCTCGTATATGAGACTGTCTGTATCCGTATGCAAGAGTGTACTCTTGCTGCCGAATTTTTCTCTCATATATGAGTAATGAAAATCATATATCAGAGTCTTTGATATGTCTAATACAGACAGCCCAACATAAATAGGTTTCCTTATCGTAATTTCCGTCCTTGCAAGCTGTACGGCGACTACATTTTCATTAAAAATGGACCGACTATGAAAATTGGGCTTCGCAATTAAGGCTTCAACTCCGTAACGCCCATCCCACTTATTAACAAGTTTTACTTCGATTCTCTTTCATTCATTTTCCATGGCTTTACCATAGACCGCGTTAATGAGGAGTTTGAAAAAGAGCTTCTCAATCTCATTCTTCGCCTGCTTCCTCTTTTCCGTGTTCTATTCGACGTAAGGCTTGAGCCAAGGACTTTGCTCAAACTGTAAGGCTCTGTGCACCTTTCTCAAGATGACGCCATGCTCTAGTGCCCGTTTGAGGGCGCGGTAATGAATAACGTACCTCTTTTTATTAGAGTGTCGTCATTAGCTTTTGCTGTTTGGAATTGGGCGGTGCTATATTTTCCGGACACAGCGGCAAGTCCTTGTGTTCATCGTGGATATTTGCAGGATACTCCAAATCCACTTCTAAGATGTAGCCTATTGGATAATCGTCTGGAATATTAAAGAAGCCGGGAGAGTTAAAATATTCGTACAATTTAAAACCACCTGTTGGTAAACTTTGAGTCATGGCCCATCCGTATAAATTATTTGCATCGTAATACATCAAGTACTTTTCCTCTTCATTTGAATCGTATCCTTCCTTCATGTAGTTATTATTAGCTTTCGCATTACGATTACAGCACTGGCTTACTTCGCCCCTAATACCCTTCTCAAAGAAGAGCAACATGTCGATATCCGTGAATAATTTCAGCTGCACTTTGGTGTATTTTAACATGGCGTCCCATGTTAAGCCTGGAGTTGTGAAGTAATGCGCCGGGTCCAGATCATAAGCAGCCATGCACGTTGTTCGAAAGTTCTCAAAAACGTCTGCTAAGAGAAGAATATCAGTCTTGAGATAAAAATCAGAGTATTCGCCGAGGGTTTTGATGTTAAATGAACTCCACACATTTTTCGCGTGTTCGTAGTCAGCTTCAGAGATGTCACTGTCGTATAATTAACTGAAAAAGCTGTTTTTGGAGGGAAACTCACTTTCATTTAATTTTTGGAAAGAACTCACGTAATCATAAGGGAAGACGCGTTTTCGAAGCAACGATGAGAGCATAAATCTTAAGGAATCTATAAATCTAAAATTTATATCTGAGCCTTCAATATATTTTGTAAACGATATACATTTTTCTTTGTTCTCCGCAATGAGTTCCACCCGTCCTTCGAAATTGGCAGCATTTGCAATTTCTTTGACGATGAAAGGGGATTTATAGCCAGTGAGGTTGTGAAAAACAATTGGTATGAATCGAGCATCTTTAAAATTGATATTACAGGATTCATGGGCGGCTCCTCGAAATTTTCCAGTAAGATGAAAATGATCTCTTAATTTTTTATCTTCTGAAGTAAACTGCTTGCCGCATATGTGACAAGATGAAGCTCTGTTTAAAGTCAGCATATTTTGATGAGAAAGATTCATGTCCTTAGGTTCATCGTGTAACTGCTGCAATTCACTCGCAAATACTTTAAGATTACGGACGAACCACTCAGGGGAAGTTTCCATATCGTCTCTTTCTTGTCTGTATCTTCGATACATCGATCTTCTATCGTCAAAACTACACTTTAAGTAGAAGTCAATACTATACGCCTGATCTTGCTGATATGTTTGTACATTGTCTTGAAGTGGTTTCGACATATACTCAAAATCAGCGTAAATAATGTAAGGCACTTTTAATCTTCGATTGAAATTTTTAAAGAGAAGTATATTATCGTTTTTAATTGGAAGATTTATCTTACACTTGTTCAATTGCGTGCGATTTACTTCGTACTCTCGGAGTTTATCATTTGTTTTAAAATAATGTAGACATCTATCACAGATGTAACATTTCTTTTTACAATTCTTTAGTTGACTTCTTACTAAGCGAGAAAGATCTTTTATCCAGATAGTGAAATCTAGATAGAGAACCATCTTCATTAAGATTTTCAGCATCCTCGTCTTCGTAAATATCTTGAATAAGAAGCAAATTTACATGGCGTAATTTTTTTGAGGATGTTACGCAACATGGATGCATTTTATAGTTATTTCCATGTTTTTTTAAAATATATACATTAATTGAAATGTTATTCAATTTTTCAAACTTGCTAATTTCTTTAATCGTGACCGGGAATTCAATGCCTTGAAAATTTAATTCATTTTCCTATTCGCTATATATAGAGAGTCTATCAGGATGATGCTGTTGGGGGTGTAAAGCCGATAGCACAACCCGCTTGAAGCATTCATTATCCTGATTCTTAACATTTATACAAGCTTTTTTCTTCTGAATTATGTTAGGCAATGGTATATAAGAACTCCCCCTCATAGGATTAAATTTATTAATATCTATTGCTAAACTTAAAATCTGTCGCAAGCTCCAGCCAGAACCTCTCTCTTGAAACTCCTCAATCTCTTTCTCTATATTTTTTCTAACATTTATTTCAAACCATTAAGGCATTGAAAGTTCCGAGAATTCGAGTTATTTTAATTTAAATAGAGCTTTCGCATCACTCATGAACAAATCAAAGTCCAAATATGCAATATTACTAATTACTGCAGATTTGATGCGGGTTTTAAAAGCTGACTGTACTTCATCCCACTGAATTTTTTCAGTTGAATGATGTTGCAAGTCAGCACCTGACTTTAATAAACTTTACAGTTTATTTTTTATACTAATCAGATGTACCAGAGAGGTTTGATACTTTTGTTTTCTTTTCCTCCCGGATGACAGGCTCTGGAACTTCCTCTCGGATGACAGGCTCTCGAACTTCTTCTCGGATGATAGGCCCTCGAACTGCTTCCTCGCTGCGTTGACTGGAGATGACTCTTCCTTTTGAGGCTGTCTTGGAAAACTCATGCTTGCCTTGAAAAATGGTGCACCTTATATACCTTCGAAAAAATGTTCTGGAATGGTAAGGAGGAGGTGGAAGGAGGTGAAAGATTCTGGAAAGGTGGAAAGAGGAGGGAGTATATCGTGGAAGGGGCATCCTTTCCAGTGTAAATAGAGGTCCTCCTCGCACAGGAGTCATTCTATTTCAGAGCTTCGTTGAGAGAAGAACTCCTGAAAAAGAAGAAGATGGACTCCGTGGTAGACTACGTCGTAGATGTGCAAGGCTTCAAGGGACCCTTCAACCACTTCATCCTGAAGAAGCTCGCTGTCATACCTCTTCAAGAAGATGCTGTTCCGACGGTGTACCACTACCACCATCCATATCCTTGGGAGCAGCTTCCGAAGCAGTACAGAAGCTCTAACAGATGGCTGGAGTTGAATTACCACGGAATTCCATGGACTTCGGGGGAGATTCCACAAGAGAATGCCGTATTTGTTCTAGAAAATGCTCTTCACAAGTCCAGATGTGTCTTCGTCAAGGGGCTGGAAAAGAAAAATTGGCTCAACCGTTTAACAGCTGACAAGAAAGTATACATTTTTTAATTAATTATTTTATTTTCTACTTAACTTCTATTTTGTTTCAGATTATTCCTCAATCGGGACGATTTGGACTGTCCAAACTTAAAGAAATTGACGAACGAGGAAAAACTTTATTGTTCGCTAGACAGTCGAAGCCTCAGCCTTGTTTGTGCAGCAGAAAACGAGCAGAACCTGCAACAGTGGCTTTTCGACAAGCTGCGACAGGATGACGGAGAAGACGAAGTAGATGCGGAAGAGCTAATTTGGTGGTGGTATTGGCGGTGACGCGGGCGGCATTGGCGGCAACAAGAACACCGGCGGCATTGGCGACATCGGCGGGAGCAGCGGCGACGATGACACCGACGACACGGGCGGCATCGGCGGCGATGCAGGCGGCATCGGTGGCATTGGCGGCGACAAGGTCACCGGCGACGCAGGCGGCATCGGCGGGAGCAGCGGCGACAAATTTTTCAAGCAGTCCGAGATCTAAACAGAAAAAATTATTCAAATGTATGTCAAAATAGATAAAAAAATAACTTACCTGAAGATCTACTGCAAAACTGGCAAAAAAATCGCCAGCGCTCTGCTGTTGCTGCTGCCAGGGGAAGGAAATTTCCCCCTTTCCCCATTTCTCCTCTAGGTCCTATGAGGAGGGCCATGGAGTAGTCGTCGTCGTGCACATCCATCAGGGTGCTGCTCCTCGCCCTCGTCCTGCCGGTGCACCATTTTTAGGACTTCCTCGAGCTCTTCCATTATCCGGCGTCAACTGTGCCTGATAGCGCGAAGGAGCCTCCCATTTATACGCGAAGGAACGAAGATTCGCGAAATCGACCGTTGGGAATTCGCAACGATCGATTTCTGGAATCCTCGATCCTTCGTGAATTTTCTATAACTAGAAAATTCGTCAAGATGAATTGGTGAATATATTCAATTAAAAAAATTAATTTAATAACTGTAATATAATTTTCAATAATTTATTCAGTAATTTATTGAAAATTATATGACACTTATTAAATTAATTTATTTAATAGAATATTTGCGAATTGATCTTGACGAATTTTCTAGTGAAACTTTTTTTTCAGGTTGGCAGCAGCGGCGACGAAACGCGACAAAGTCCAATATGGCGGACCACGTGGCGCGGCGGTGGCATCGGCGGAGGGCAGCGGAGGACATCAGCATGGACGAAGGACTGGCAGCGTCGGCGAGCAGGAGTACGGAGCGGCGGCAACATCATCGAGGACGAGGAGCGGTGACGGCATCGAGGCAACGGCGGAGGACGGCGGCGGGCAGCGAACACCACGAGGAGCGGCGGCAAAATCGTCGAGGCAACGGCGGAGGGCAGCGGCAGCACCGAGGAGCGGCGACGGCATCGGGGCAATGGCGGAGGGCAGCGGCAGCACCGAGGAGTGGCGACGGCCGGGGCAACGGCGGAGGACGGCGGAGGGCAGCGGCAGCAGCGAGGACGAGGAGCGGCAACGGCGACGGCAACGGCAGAGGACGGCGGAGGGCAGCGGCAGCACCGAGTGAGTGTGATGTCTCCCGTCGGCGGGAGAAAAAAGTGTAAGAGTGAAACGATTGCGCGCCGCGCCGCGCGGCGCGAAATTGTTCATCATTAGCAGCTTCCTTTGTCCAAGTAAGACTGAATTCAGCAGCTTCAAATACAGCAGGAAGAGTAGATATCGTCTGCCCTCTTGCCCTTTTGATTTATTAGTTAATTAATTGACTTACACGTGTATGTCTTCAATTACTTATCGAGAGTATTGTTTCGCCTTTAAATTGTTTTACTCTTCCTGCTGCATTTATTGAAGCTGCCGAATTCAGTCTTACTTGGATAAAGGAAGCCGCCAATGATACACTATTTCGCACCACGCGGTGCGGCGCGCCGTGTGTTTACTAAAATGTTAACCTATAGCGCCGCGCATGCGCTGCGCTACAACGGTGGTCACTACAAGCTTCCATACGTGGCTGCCTGCGTGCTGAGCACGTAGCTGCCTGCCCGCGATTCCAGACATAGCGAGCTCGCGCGGCCCGCAATGTCTGGAATCTCTCACCGAAAACCCTGTGAGGATTCTAGACCAGGCTTCCCCCACCAAAAACCCTGGGAGGGTTCTGGACCAGTGGTCTAGAATCCTCCTAGCTTTCGTACTCGTACTTTTATATCCTTAAAGGTTTTTGAACATATATCTCGAATAGATAATATATCGATAAAAAGTTGTTAATTCAATAATTTTTATATTAATCCTTTTATATGTTATAAATAGTACATTGTGCAACAAGGGGAGAAAGTAAGCCATTTCTAGCCTTCGGTGCTCTCGACTCCAGCTCGTGCAGAACACCTCAATCGAGTTTGAAATAGCTTTTCTTCCCGTGTTACATAACGTGTTTTTTTCAACGAAGGTATGAAAAGCCCTCTTTTGTTGTTAGAAAGTTGGATAGATGATCGTGCATTTCAAATCCTGCACAGAAATCGTACAAAATAGTTTAAAACAGAGAAAAAATATTAAAAAAAAAAAATTTTTTTAAATTTAAAAAATAAAAAATAGTATATTACATACCTAGGCCAGTAAAATTAGAAATGTCTCAGATCACAAGTAATTGCCGGCCGAGGCGAAGCCAAGGTTAACAACCGTGTGATCTGAGGCTTTCTTTTTTACTGGCCAAGGTGTGTACTATTTTTCTGCTCGACGTCGCCGGGAAGTTGCCGCTTTCCGGCCGGAGGGCAGAAAAATTACTTTTTGTCCGGTAAGTCCCGCTGTAAGTGACGAAAAAAGACTTTATTCCCCGCTTGGACAAACAATTTTATCAAACGTTTAAAATTCTCGATTTTCTACTCTACTTTCTAGCGTGAAATGAGGGCCATTTCATGTCTGAGTTGGGAAAAATTATTTTCGCACCTATGATGAAAAAATTTATTGTATTTCTCAATCATTGAAAACAAATTTGTTCATCACTAATAAATTATTTTTATAGCAAAATATTAGATCCTGATTTAAGTCCTTTAGGATTTGATACTAAAAAAATATACAGTTTTGTTGCTAAACGTTTCATCAATACCAATGCTAAAACTCAAGAACAGGCTCTGAATTGGTTACAAACATTAACAATGCTGGAAATAACAATACCATTATCCCAACTCTTCTCTATGTTTAGTGAAGGAATTTCAATTAAAGAAAGTGGCTTCGTTTCTGATACTGAGGATACAAATACAAAGATAATTTGTAATCAAGTCGATCGCATCAAGAATTCTCATACGTGTACGTATTTTAAATTAATATATTATTATATTTTAACCCTTATAAGCTTTCGTTTTTATGTATAGCAAAAATTAATATAATTTTAACTTTCTTCGTGTTTATAATTATTTTAAATATCTTGAGCTGACATTGGGGCTTTAACTCGGTCATTTAGCCGTAACCTAAAAGATTGAAGGTATATTTGTCTATGACCTACAATAAATTCTTGAGCAATACTTTGTAACGATGATTGTTTGTGGATTTCGAGGGTGAAATAAAGCATAAGAAAACAAGATTAATACTTTGAGTTCAATTAGTATAAAGGAAAATTATAATAAAGTGGTTAGTACCCAAAAAAGGGCACTAGCTACTTGTGGTATGTAACACGATTTTCCGGCTCTAGCTCAGCCACACTAGCCATTCCATCCTAATTTAAAAAATCCTACGTGATAATTTTTAACTAATTTCTAACTAATTTATTACCATAATAAAAAATGTATAACCACATCTGTCCATTAAAGAATACATGTCGGGCTAGCTTAAGATTTAAGCCAGCCTGCACTCACTGAACTCATGTTCTATTGAAGCTGTCAAATCCAGCAACAGTCTACAATTTTTAGTTCGGAAAATGCTTTCCGATTGTCAGGGGGTGATTTCGCTCATAATTAATTTTCCCACCCCTACCGCTGTCAAAATGATTTATACAGTAAAAAACGTTAAAAAATTACACTTTCCCATAGTTGATCCCCAGGGACGATAACATACAGAAACAAAGAATTTATTATCGCTCCAGATCGTCTCCCACCCCCTCTACCAGACTTTCAACTCTTGAACAAGCCAGCTTAAGATTTAAGCCAGCCTGCACTCGCTGTAACTCACGTTTTATTGAAGCTACAAAATCCAGCAACAGCCTATTATTTTTAGCTCGGAAAATTCTTGCAGATTAAAAGGGGTTGATTTCGCTCATAAAATGAAGATTTCGGAAGCGGCTTTCACAGGAGAAAAGTCGAGAGTGAGGTTAGCGGCCATAGAAGCCGAACGCCAAGTAGCAGCGTTGTCGGAGGGATCGGAATCCAAAGCTGTCGATAAGAAGAAGAATAAAAAGGAGAAACATGCCAGCCAGACTCCACGATCTGCCAGACAACCGAGCAAAAGAAGTCCTTCATATACTGCCGTAGCAGCTATCGATAACCAGCCGCAGACTCATCGACCAGAATCTCGAGGGAATTATCCGTCGACGAACCGCAACCGAGAAGATTTTTACAATTCAAACGGAGCTAGGAGTGAGCTCCAAGGAATGAGGAGGTCTTATGGCAATGCCAGTCGTTTAGCAAGACCCTTCAATAATCAGCTAGATCGCCAGAACCAGCGAAATTTTACAACAAATGAGCCAGTCCGCGGAGAGTTCTATGGAGCACGTCGTAAATGCTTTGCTTGCGGCAAAACGGGACATATTGCTCCGGAATGTCCGGAACCTCGTAGATCTGGAGTACGTTGCCAAGTTTGCGATAATCCTGGATTTATCTTCAAAACCTGTCCGACTCCAAAATGTGAGGAAATGCGTCGGAAATTGGAAAACTAACCGCCCAGGATCCCGTGGAGTTCCGAAGTCACAAACGGGCGACAGCTAGAACTCAATCCATTTCAACATCCTTAAGAAGAGTAGAGGGAAAACATGTTCAAGGAAGTCCTGCCAAGAGCCCAAGGGGTGGTAGAGAAATATCTTCCATAGAAGAGAGAATGACGTTATCAAAGGCCGCCGAGGCCGCTGTCCGAGAGGACAGTAATCCAAAGGAGATTGCGATAAAGGAAAATACGGCGATTCAAGATGTAGGAACCCTTATCGCCAGCCAGAACGAAGACTTGGAAACAGAAAGTGATTCCTCTGTCGAGGGGAACGACAAAGTTATGGGAATCACTGTGGCCGATGTACACAGAGAAGAGGAAGAAGAGGAGGTCGTAATCTTCGATATAGAGCGAGTACGGAAGGAAGTCCGGAATATTGTCGAACAAATGGACCTGCCAGAGAAATACAGCGAGAAGGCCAGACAAGAAACGCCAGATACGCATAAAGCCAAACCACCGATCCAGATGACTGCTACGGTATGCGAAGAGAGAGAGATCGCTGTAGCCGGGAGTAAGGAAGATCGGAGATATTTCTTGGCTGTTGAATGGGAGGGTCAAATCTACCAAGCGTTATTTGACCCAGGCGCGGAAATGTCATTAGTAAGGCCCGAAATCGCTGAGAGATTTGAGAGGAAGATCGCCAACACCTCATCTGCGGTACGGAGTGCACTAGGAGATATCCCCCGGGTGAAAGGGAAGCTCCATTTAAAAATTAGGATCGAGGATGTAGAGCGAGAATTACCCGTGAACGTAGCCAGTCACCTGGAACAAGAGATTATTTTGGGAGTGAATTTCTGCGATTTATTTGATCTCACTTTCAGGACGTTGAGTCGTACCTCAATTTCCCGAGGTGAGCCTAATCCCGATGGAATGATTTACGCTGAGTGTGCAAGGATGAGCGAACTAACTTCAAGCCAGGCCCAATGAGTGCAGAAATTAGTGGAGAAATTAATACCAGCAACCACCGAGAAACTAGGAGTGACAGCCTTGTTCGAGCATCATATAGATGTGCAAGGAGCACCGCCAGTTTGTCGTGCCGAAGTCTGAGGGGAGCATCAGGTTTTGCATCGACTACCGAGATATGAACAAAGTCACCAAGAAGGATGCGTACATGTGGACAACATGGACGCTATTCTAGATAAGATTAGGAAGGCTACATTCATCACCAAAATCGATCTTAAGCAAGCGTACTATCAAGTACCACTCGATTGGATGAGCTCAAGTATACGGCGTTCGCGATACCTGGTTCGGGGCTTTGGCAGTTTACCCGCCTACCGTTCGGGCTCACTAATGCGCCTACGACGTTCCAGAGGTTAGTAGATGCGTTATTCGGACCGGAATGCGAACCTTACATCTTTGTCTACTTAGATTACATCATTGTTGCCACAAAGGATTTCGAAGAACATTTGAAATGGTTGGAGTTTGCTCTTAAGAAACTGATGAATAGCGGTTTATCGGTGAACCGAGAAAAGTGTGAATTTTGCTGTTCGGAAGTAACTTATCTAGGTTATCGTTTAGATAAAGATGGTCTGAGGTCAGATCCGGACAAAGTTAAGCCAGTCAGAGAGTATCCTCACCCCAGAAATCTCAAGGAACCCCATACGTTCCTAGGAATGATCGGCTGGTACGCTAGATTTCTGCCCAACCACGCCGAAATCAAGTTACCGTTGTTGAAACTAATTCGTAAAGATGCCCAGTGGAAATGGGAAGACGAACAAGAGGAAGCTTTCGCCGAATATTACTGGCGAGGCATGTGGGAGGACGTCTATTCTTACGTGACTTCGTGTATTACTTCCCAGAAGTATAAAGTAGCCCAACAAGGACCACAAGGATTGATGGGGAAAAGAGTCATAGAGCAATCATGGACTGTAGTAGCTGCTGATCAAATGGAGTTTCCTCAGAGCAAAAGCCAGGCGAAATATTTAATAGTATTTCAAGATTTATTCAAGAGGTAGGTGGAGCTGAAACCCATAAGGAAAGCGACCGGCAAGACTGTCGCTCGCGCTTTCGGTGAACTAATCCTATTCCGGTGGGAAACACCAAGATTTCTGTTGACTGACAATGGCAAGGAATTTATGAATAAGGACCTAGAGGAGACCTTATCACAGTACAGAGTAAAACATATTACTACTCCACCTTATCATCCTCAGGCCAATCCCGTGGAGCGGAGCAATAGAACTCTGAAGATCAATATTGCCAGTTATGTCGATAAAGAGCACCGGGATAGGGATAAGTACCTACCAGAATTTAGACATGCGGTTAACACCGCTACCCTAGCCTCGTTAAAAGTTTCGCCGGCCTTCCTGAACTACGGGAGACAGCCTTTGCCAGTCAAGAGTCTCCGAAGAGAGGTTGAAGATATTCAGGAAGTAATCGCTAATACACCAGAGGATTGGATCGACAGGCTAAAGAGACTGGGTGCTCTGCGAGATCTGGTAATAAAATTTATAGACGAAAGTCATGAGAAACAGAAAAGGTATTATAACCGAGGGCGAAGACACGTGGAATTTGAGGAAGGAGATCTGGTGTTAAGAAGAATGCATCCACTGTCAAACGCATTGAAGGGTTATTCCGCCAAGCTGGAAGTAAAATATGAAGGACCTTTCCAGATCACAAAGAAGTTATCTCCCACGGTATATCTGGTTGCGACCCACAATAACAAACAAGTTGCTAAGGTGCATATCACGGATATTAAAAAGTTTATTCCTCGGAGAGGAACAGATTAGGGGAGGGGAAGGGAACTTCGTTCATGCTAGATAACGGAAGCGCCAGTCAATGCCAGTTTTGCCAGTCGATGCCAGTCTTGCCGGTGATGCCACTTTCTTCAGCCGACGCCAGCTTTACTAACATCCCATCTAACTATCCTTTGTGTTGTCTGTGATGTTTTTTGTTTAGGTAAGCGGCGAACAAAAGGAAGCTGTTCTAGTGTCGTCTGTGACGTCTGTCCTGTGTTGTGATTTGAGTGTCATATTCACATGCCAGACAGTTGGGAAATAAAACCCTTAATTTTCAGCTTGGCGAAAATGCTGAGTCTCCAGAGACACCTGGGGTGGAAACCTCCGAGGGGGGGGGGGGGATCTCGGAATATATTTCCGATTTAAAGCGGGAAATACTGGCAACGAAGGCGGCAATGGAGGAAGCGGGAACGATGTCACCTCCGGGAACGTTTTCTGAAGCAAGCGCGGAAATAGGCGTCGTTGCCAAATTGTAATTACGCAAGTATTTAGGTTGGGGATGCTACGCGGCATTCTTACCGAGCAATGAGCTGGACTGCTCAGAGAGCGTTAGGAAGCGCTGGAAGCGTCACACGCTACCCTTGCGAGTGATTATGTAATTAGAACCAGAATAAACGAGTTAAGATTATCTGCATTCTAATCACTGTTTCTCTCCCACCTGATCCTCGATCACAACCCACTACTGGCTACATACACATCAGTGGCGATCGTCGAATGAGGGGGGGGGGGAAACCAGTCGGTGACCCCGCATGAATCTCACCCGAATCCGGGGGTAACCCCAAATTGTTTGGTGCGATCGCTGTCGGAGGCCATAGCTCGCGGAGCGATTCCCAAATTTCCGAAGAAGATCCGGAATCCGCCTAAAGGCACGCTTCGCGGGTTATAGAAGTGGACGAAAGCGAGGAGTTCCGTCAAAGTCAGGCGGCCGTGGAGGAGTTGGACCGTGTTTTCGGCCAGGGGAACAGTCGTCCCTTGGTAGCGAGGGTCGCACCGTCGCCACGAATCCGGGAGTGGAAGTTGAGAACGCTGCCACTAGAAACGGGTCCTACGGAGGACTTGGAGTGGGATCGCGAGGAAGCGGTGGCGGGTCCTCCCCGTGATTGTGGAATCGCGAGACCCTCCTCGTCCGTGTTAGACTCGGGTACAGTGGTGATGGGACCGGCGGACTACCTAGAGGACGAGGCGGCGGCTGACCTGAGGGAAACGCGGCTAGGAGGAAGCCGAAGCCTTACAATCGAAGAAGGCATTTGGTTATGGAAAATTACGAGTCTGTGGTTTTAGATCGGCCAACCTTGGATTGTAGGGAGGAAGGCAAGACGAGGAATAGTGCGTTTCGGCCTGCCAATTCCGCCCCGCTGCTACCTGTTCTGATACCAGATCTGAACGCGGACGCACTCAGAAGGAACCGGGACCACTAGAGTCGGGATTCCATCAAGCCTTCGGGATCAAAGGGGGTGATGTTGAAGCGAAAAGCGACGGCAAAGATCGTCGAGCGAATGCGCATATGATTTATGCATGAGTGCGAGGCAGAAAAAAGTGAAGGCGCAAATATGCCGTGAAGAGAGGCACAATTTATCAATGTAAAAAGATTTTTGTTCGGTAGAAGACTTTTTCACTTTTTTCGGAACTGGCATCGAGAGAAGGTGGATCGTCACGAAGCCATTTTTGTCAACTCTGAAAACGAAAACTTTCAGCGAGTTCTCTGCTTGACGAATCGACGCGTCTTCCCTTGAGTTGCGACTACTCTCTGCTCTCGATCAACACGTATCATCGCCAGCAAGGAGATTGAAAACCACGCCGACTTTGATCTCCTTCTATCCTGTCACGGCAATGAATGGATCGTCATCAGCCGGACGCTGAATCTACTGCTGATTTCTGATCGTGTCTATGCGCGAAAGACTAAGCTACCAGGTATTTTGCACGTGATTTCGAGAGCGCGAATTTATTTATGATCAGACTTATTCGGGTCGAACAAACCAACGACCATTTTCGCACCGTTTCGGGTGACACGAACCTCAACACGCCAACCGAGTTTTGGATCACGAATTCATATTGATTCGGGTCGACCGAGTCGACCATCATTTTGCGCAGAGTTTCATGCGACAATAAACTTTCGCAAATGTAGCCGAGCCGTATTTTTGCGTGTACCAAGTTCACATCCACATTCGAGCGAACCGAATTTACACTAACTATGGTCTGTATTCTTTTCATAATTAATTTCATTAACTCATATCTGTTTTAGTTATAATTAATCTTGTGTTATGAGTCGCGAGTTGAATTTTAACACTTTATCTATCATATTTCCGATTTGATTAATGCCGATTCAAATAGAATTCAGTCTCGAAAGTCATTTAAGCGTATCGTTAAGTTAATCAATATGTTTTGTTACATTAAGAAATAAATGAATAAATAATGAATGAATAATTGCATTATAGTTACTTGAGTTTTAATTGTGTATATAATCTTATCAATATTTCGTATTTAAATTTGCGCGCGCAACGGAGCTAGGTAGGAAAAATACAAGCATACGTCGTATTAATTGCTATTCGAATCATCCATGTGCTTTGGGAAACCCTTGGATACGCAAACAGGTGAAAACCCGGAGATCAAGGTGGGACGCCTCACCTGCGAGCGCGGCAGCAAGCAACCCTGTTGTCTCGGAGCCAAGTAACATCTTTGGAAAGCCGAGGATCCGGGGAATTATGTTCGGACGGTAGAAGCTGATTCCCACGAACCGAAGGGTAGATCCGCCGCCGTACGCTTGCTACAATTGTTGGCAATGGAGCCATAGCCAAGCTAATTGCTCGGAACCGCTCCATTTATATTGCCGCAATTGTGGCAGGAGGGACGTGGAGGTGGCCGCGACCCCTGAGAGTACGGGTTATACCTCGGTCCCGACGGTAGCTCCCGGGTCAACGGCGGACCCAGCTCCGGAGCC
Source organism: Ormyrus labotus (assembly GCA_035582975.1). Lineage (NCBI taxonomy): Eukaryota > Metazoa > Arthropoda > Insecta > Hymenoptera > Ormyridae > Ormyrus > Ormyrus labotus. The sequence continues at coordinate 15,071 of JAWWEO010010825.1, forward strand.
GAGACCATCAACGGCACAGACAACCGAAGATAACTGAGTCCCGGAGGTATTGCAGTTGCTGCGCGAGGCGGAGAGATATCCTCCAGATCTGCAGGAACAGATCGTCCGGGCAGCATTGCGCCGCTCTCCGCCACCGTAGGAGGGGTCACTTACCTTTGCCAGACAGGGGTTGAGGGGGGGGTTTGCCAGACAGGGGTTGAGGGGGGGGGTTTGCCAGACAGGGGTTGGGGGGGGGGGTTATGCCAGACAGGGGTCGGGAGGGGTTTTCTTTCTTTTGCCAGACAGGGGATTAGGGGGTTGGGTTTAGATTAGTTATCCTTCCGGTGTCATACGACGAGCTTTCAGCGGATCCGTAAGTTTTACAAATATATGAGTGGAATTTGAACAGTGACAACATTTTCTTTATTATTTCATTTTTTTTATTTTGTAACTGATATTGCATGTTAAAATTAAGGTAGCACTAAGGTGGAGGGTCATAGGGATCAAAACTCTTAAGGTAACCCTAAAGGAAACCAGCGGATTTTTTTCTCTTGATTCATTGTACATTTAAAATTGTAATTTTAGATTTAAAATTAATGCACTTTGGAGGAATTTTTTTTTACAATTAGCGAGATATAATATTAAGGTCTATTTTACTTTAAGTTTTGTTGCGAGGATTCGCAATTTAGGGGAGGGGAATTGTGACGATGGAAAGAAATCTGAAAAATAATAAAATAAATTAGATGTAATAAATGAAAGAAAAAAAAATATATAATAGAAAAAAAATTAAACCGGTTATGATTCGTCCCTGGCAGCCCTTGACTATCCGGGATTAATGGAATATCCTATAAAGAAAAAAAAAGCTATTAGAATAATATAAAACAAAAAGTCAGGAATTGAAAGCATATTTACAATTTAGCAAGACGAGCGCGAGAACCTCTGGCTATAGGATACCTAAATAGTAAGAATAAATAAATACATTAATCTCGGTAGAGTCTATATATTTAAACAAAAAAGGATTAAAATAAAGAATACTTATCTAGCTGGAAGTTTGTCGCTGGAGGCAAATCAGAACACCGTTCCCTGGATACAGCAAATAAAACTTCAGGGTAGTGGTCGCCCGATGAAGTACTGCACCTGTAAAGAAAAAAATTAGAAGCTAGTTTAATTAAATAAAGAAATGATGGAAAGAGAAAATAGAAAAGGCTAACAATTGATAACACAAAATAGGAAATGATGGGATTGCCAGGGAAGGAAGGAAATAGGAGCCGCTGGTTTTGGTCTGGTTACCTAAAGAGAGAACTTAGAAAGGTATTTATTCTTACCTGGGAATCGCCAGGTTACCTATTTCTGCTGACTCCGGACCAAACAAGGGGACCAAGCAGTGGGCAGCTTTGTGATTGCTGGTGGTGGTGAAGGAGGGAAGCAGAGGAGGTTAGGTTACGCGGACACCTACAGCCACGCACCCACACACAACCACAACACGCGCGCTGCCCCTGCACGCACCAGAGGGCCGCAAACATCGTCGCCACAATAGCAAGAGAGACAGCGAGCGCGCGCGATGAACACGTGTGTGGAGCACATGGCGCAACTGGTGGTGCATTCGGCGCAAGCGGCGTTTACAATGGCACGTCCACCATGAACTCGGCCGCCGATGCAGGTCGAAGTGCATTGAATAAAGGCGCCGCACATGATAAATTGTAATAGACAACGGATTGCGAAATTTCCACTATTGGGAATACATGTAAATATAGATAGTCGCCGGACTTAGCAAGTCAGTAAAAAGAATTATTTCTAATCACGTGCCGATTAGAGAGGGCGCTGTTACGAGCAATTATTGGTGAAACTGAAGTAGTAGATTCGACGAATTAGGAGCACGATGATTGTACAAAATTAGAACGATTCGGGAAAGAAGGTCCTTCGGCGAGGACTGGTCGCCATTCCGTGCTAAGTAGTGAATCTGATTAGACGTGTTAGCCGTTAACTTGTGCACTTACGCCATTTTGTGTGTTACTTAGAGATTTTCTTTCGGCTTCGAATTTTGATTTCTTCTTTTATTTCTCTTGGGTGGAACCAGTCTGGAAGAGGGTAAATTTTATTATAATAAAATTTCCGAAAGGATTTAAAATTATTTAATATATATTTATTTTTATTTATATATTTCCCCTTTTGCCAGACTTTTATTTACAGGTGCCGGATTTTTTTTCCAGATTTTCAGTTGTTTTATTCCTTCCGCGATTTTTACTCCGAACCAATAATTTCGTGGTTTATCGGTGAAGTGTTTCCTTTGTGATCGCCCGCGCCTTTGAAAAGATTGACAAAATGTTTTACTAAGCCTCAAATCTAAATTCAGTATTAATCGTTAAAGCTGCGCGATCAAAATGAGCAGTGTTAAAAACAGCAGCTCTTTTTGTAAAACCTACATAAAAAGGATAAAATTTGTAATAATTTTATTAAAAAAATAAAAAAAAGTTGAAATTTGAAATTACATTTATAATACATTTAATATGCATTAAGATCATGAACTACAAATTCAATTAAAACCAATTTTGTAAAAAAGGACTGCATTTTTTTAACAATGTTCATTCCGAAGTGAACAGCACAAGCCGCGGACGCTGCAGTAAATGTAGTTCAATCAATTTACTATGAATCGATCTAAAGCTGTAGAAAACTTTGTCAAGCATTGAAAACGAATTGTCTTGAAGTTTTACAAAGCTCGCGCTGACCTCCATATTATTTCCTTCCAAAGCTTAAGAAACGTAATGGTTAATGTTTATTAAATTGTAATGAAACTTTCAAATAAATTTAAGCAATTTCAGCACCATAATGGTACCGTAGCCAATGCTAATCAATTTTATGTGACTATTAAATAATTTCCCGATGATCTGTTGATATTTTAAGATGCTACAACAGTTTAATAGAACATTGTGCAACAAGAGGAGAAAATGAGCTATTTCTAGCGAGGGTGAACTTTTCAGCACGAATCCAAGTCGAGGCCGCCGAAGACGCTCAAGGCAAAGACGAGTGCTGAAAATACCTCACCCGAGTCTGAAATAGCTTTTCCCCCGATTTGCACACCGAATTTTTGTCAACGAGGGCATGGAAGACCCTCATTTGATGTTAGAAAGTTGGGTAGATGATCGTGCGTTTCAAATCGTGTACAGAAACAGTAAAAACTAGTTTAAATCCGAGAAAAAGAATAAAAAAAGAAGTTTGAAACATTTTTTAAATAAAAAAAAGTGACTTTTTCGTCTGGTAAGCCTAGCCTGAGGCGGGAAAAAATAACATTTTTCCACGCTCGGACAAACAATTTTAACAAACGTTTGCAATGCTCGATTTTCTACGCTACCTTCTAGTTGGGAAAAATGATATTGCGTTTCTCGTATTCAAAGTCTCTAATTTTTGACCTAAAAAATATGACCTTTATTAAAATACTCTTAATTTGAAAATGAATAAACCAAAATGAATAAATTGGTTATATTATGTATTTATCGATTAAAGACTTGAACACACAAAATCTATTTTCAGTACAATACTTTACATTCTTCAATAGTAGCAGGTGATTCGCTTATAGTTTCTTTATCATTATTAAACTCTATAAAAGTAATAATCGGTTTATGGTAACTGTAGTAAGAAATGAAATTTTTACATTGAATATTATTTACATATCTTGCAAACACTGCATCAAGAGTAGTACCGTGACTTGTAGTTGCTATTTGAGGATCGTTTATCATTTGCAATTTTAATTTAGATTGGAGAAATGATATTAAATTCTTCGATCGATCATCAGCAAAATTAACATTAAAATCTCCGCTAAAAATTAGTGGTAACTTATGATCATTGTTGCCAATCAAAGCAGAATCTTCAGGTGTATATATTAAAAGTTGTGAATGGACAAATTTAATAATATTGGAAATGCTCATGTTTGGTGAAATATATATAGTTGCTATAACAATTTCTTGTTGAAATTGTGTTTGGCATCGAGCGGTACATATTTCACCAATATTATTATCTGCGCGCTTGGTTGTGGACGCAGGTTGAGTGAGATAGAAAGCGCGCGCGAGAGAGAGAAAGCGCGCGGCTGAGTGGGAGAAGCGCGTGGAAGGCAGGCGTGGGGACTAAGTGGGGGATTTGATTTCGTTACACTTCTTCCCCTCTCCGGCTTTCACGTTTTTTCCCCTCCTCGGCTTTCACTTCCCACCGGTTACCCTTCCATAAGAAGTTATCACTTCAAAAATTAAACGAAAATAAAAAGAAAGATAATAAAAGTAGCGACATTCCATCCTAAAGAGGAAGCACTCAGCTTTTCTTAAAAGAAGTGGGTGGATTAGAAAAAAAGCCGACACAGCCCGAGGTGGCTCAGGCGACTGGATGTAACTTTTGCCAGCATAATTAACGGCTGACAAAATTGAACACACATGAAGCTTTTATCGTTAGAAAGATAATCAAAGTAGCCACGTGCCATCAGAAACAGGCTGCAGTGAGCTACTCTTAAAAAAAGCGGAAGGATTGCGAAATAAAGCCGACACAGCCCGAGGTGGCTCACGCGACTGGATGTAACTTTTGCCAGCATAATTATCGGCTAACCAAATTGCGCAAATATGAAGCTTTTACCATTACAAAGATAATAAGAGTAGCGACATTCCATCAGAAAGACGCTGTAGTGAACTTTTCTTAAAGGAAAAAAGGTTCACTGAAAAAAAAGCTGAGCCGGCTTTTTTCTAATCTACCCACTTTTTTTAAGAGTAGCTCACTGCAGCCTCTTTCTGATGGAATGTCGCTACTCTGATTATCTTTCTAATGATAAAATCTTCATGTGTGCGCAATTTGGTCAGCCAATAATTATCCTGGCAAAAGTTACATCCAGTCGCCTGAGCCACCTCGGGCTGTGTCGGCTTTTTTTCTAATCCACCCACTTCTTTTAAGAAAAGCTGAGTGCTTCCTCTTTAGGATGGAATGTCGCTACTTTTATTATCTTTCTTTTTATTTTCGTTTGATTTTTTAAAATTAAAAGTATTTTAATAAAGGTCATATTTTTTAGGTCAAAAATTAGAGACTTTGAATTCGAGAAACGTAATATCATTTTTCCCAACTAGAAGGTAGCGTAGAAAATCGAGCATTGCAAACATTTGTTAAAATTTTTTGTCCGAGCGGGGAAAAATGTTATTTTTGCTCGCCTCAGGCGAGGCTTACCAGACGAAAAAGTCACTTTTTTTTATTTATAAAATGTTTCAAACTTCTTTTTTTATTCTTTTTCTCTGATTTAAGCTAGTTTTTACTGTTTCTGTACACGATTTGAAACTCATTCATTTTCAATGCTTGACAAAGTTTTCTACAGCTTTAGATCGATTCATAGTAAATTGATTGAACTACATTTACTGCAGCCTCTGCGGTTTGTGCTGTTCACTTCGGAATGAACATTGTTAAAAAAATGCAGTCCTTTTTTACAAAATTGGTTTTAATTGTAAATGTATTTTAAATGTAATTTCAAATTTCAACTTTTTTTATTTTTTTATTATAATTATTACAAAGTTTATTAATTTTATGTAGGTTTTACAAAAAGAGCTGCTGTTTTTAACGCTGCTCATTTTGATCGCGCAGCTTTAACAATTAATAATGAATTTAAATTTGAAGCTTAGTACAACATTTTGTCAATCTAAGTAACAATTGTCTGGCTTCAGCTTGTCTGATTTTACAAAGCTAAAATTCATTTCGATCATTCTTCCTACCGAAGTGGAGAAAACGTTACGATTGACGCTTATTAATTTACAATGAAATGTTCGAATAATTTTAATTAATTTTAGCATGATAATGTTACTGTAGCTAGCGATAATAAATTTATGTTTTTCAAAGTAACGAAATTAGGTTTCTCAAATTCACGGGTTTTAATATTTCTGTAAGAAAATATGATCTTTACTAAAATTACTGTAAATGTACAAAAATTTCTTTCTTCCATTTTAACAAATTGCTAATTTAAGCCTTTTCTGTCAAGTTTCATCTTTCGAATTATGAAAAAGGTTTGTTAAAATTTTCAAATGCCCGTAGAAACTTTTTCAGGCTTCTAATTAATAAAATAAAGTTTTAATATTAGGAGTAAATTTATCTTTTATTGATTTTTTTATAACCCTTAATTTTCAAATATCGATTTTTTTTTATATTTTTAAGGAGCTTTAAAAGCTTCAATCATTGAAATTTCAAGTTTTTTATCTCTACGATCAATGACTGTTACTATTTTAGTAAGCTCTGCTATACGGTAGAGCGCGAACAGCTGAGCGCGAACGGCACAGCCGAAAAGCTTGGTGCATGCGTACGCAGCGAGGCAGCGAAGGGAGAAAGAGCGGTCGCGCGGCAAGCGAGCGCTCCCCACTTGACGCCCATCTCCTTCATCCGTCTTCTGGCGCGGCGCGCTCATTCGGTTAATCTTCCAATTTTTAATTGCCCTTATCTGATCTAGGCATCGGATCGAAAAAAGACGGATAGACGTATGTCTTAGAATTGTTTCCTCTATCTCATGGTGTGACAATCATAATGATATTAATTAACATGTTATATACATTGCAAAAGTTTTGGCTTATCGACTTTCCTCAGCTAGGACAAGATTGATTGAGGTTTTTCAGGCACTGGCATTCAGCACTTCAACAGGGAATTTAAGATATATTATTTACTTAAAAACTTAAAAAATGTTAACATAATTAACATACTTTTTGTAGTTTAAATTATAGAGGAAGTTTCAAAGATGATAAGGTGAATTTTTTTTATTCCCAAAATAATAAACTTTAAAGCTGTTTTCTGGAAACACCTTTTTATTGCTTACTTGTATTGAAAATTCTTTGCTTCTCTTGAACCCTCTTGAATATATTGGACCTGTAAAAAAAATAGATTATTTTTCACAAAATATTTTTTCTTATGTGAAATCAACTAAAATATTATTTAAAAATGAGTTTATACTTATCTGACTAAAACTCGACAAACGACAAACTGTATCACTTTGATTGCAAATTTCAACATCAAAAGGAAACAAATAATTTTTATTTTATAGTCTAACCTATACGTCAGACCATGTGCAAACTCGACAGTACTGACTGTAACATCTTGAACTAAGTTGCAGGTGGCAGTCGGATCGATCGATACACGGGTCGATACGACTATCTCTCTCACTCTTGCGAACAGCAAAATATTTTCAAAATCAATTTACAAATTGAAATTAAATATTAATCATAATTAATAATTATTATTATTATTAATCTTAATTATTAATCATAATGCGCTTTCGAACGTCTTCAACAACAGCAAGTATCGAGCTTGTACTTTCAGCGAAACCAACGCAGGATCTACAAGCCGGTTCAACAATTACGCTCTCACATTTCGTCGCCGAGGAAGATTTATCGGTTGATCAAGAGGTTATATTTTCTAACGATAATAATGCAGAAGTTAGGGTTTTTAATTCTAATTTAATTCGTAATTATGCTAATAAGTCTGATGATGATTCTGAATATGAATCTAATGAATTTTACGATTCTAATATTGAGAATGTCAATGATAATTTTGACGTACAATTTCATAGTACCTCAAATAATGAAAAAGATTTAAATAATGTAAACCAAACGAGTTCGGATCCAGCAGAAAGAATAGCTTTCTACCGAACTTGGAGGCTACAACGATCGAGAAAATATTATGCGATTATACGAAGCTCTAAAAGGCGACGCTTGTGATGCGACGAAAACCCTGTTCGCAGCTGAAAATAGCGCGAATGATATTATGCAGACTTTACAGATGCGATTTGAAAACTCAAAGTTAATTCTTCATAAAATAATTTCTGAAATCAAAGAAATGCCAAGTATCGGGTTACGAAAAATCAATTTTGTAGAGTTTACATCGAAATTGAAGAATTCTATGACTGCTATAAAATCATTGAATGAAATGGGATATTTATACAGCCCTTGCAAGTAGAATTATTGAAAAATTACCCGGTTCAATGATTAATGATTACATTAAATTTGCTGCCTCTAGCGGGCGTAATAAACCTGATTTAGAAAGGATTGCTGATTTCCTTTATCAAGAAGCGCAAATGATGCTTGATGCCAGAATTCTTGAATTTCCATCTTTCGGGGCTGACACTAAGAAGTCTGAGCGACACGGAAAAAGCTTTCGCGATATACGTAAAACAGTACTAGTGACGACTATGTACGAAGAGCATAATAATAATTCGAAAAATAAAGCTGTGCAGGGAGGTTATTGCTTTTATTGCGGTCATAAAGATCATCAATTAGAAAATTGCAAAGATTTTATTAAACTTCCTTTACAACAACGATGGAAAATTGTAAGAGAAAAACGTGTGCTTTAATTGCCTAAAAGCTGGTCACGTTCGAGATAAATGTCGAAATCAAAAACGATGTAGCAATTGCGGGCGTCATTATACTGTTTTACATTTTACTGACAAATCTAATTATTTAGGATCGAAAAGAATACAAGAAAATAATGTAAATTCAAAAACAAATTCAACATCGCGTACGGAAATCCCTGCAACTGTAAGTAATGCGAGTTGACTAGATTCAGAAAGCCATCCGCTATTAAAAATTGTTCCAATCACTGTTTGTGGTCCCAAAAAATCTATCACGCTACTCACTTTATTGGACGATGGATCGACCGTATCGCTTATTAATTCAAATATAGTTAAAGATATAGGCATAAAAAGCTCTCGAGTGGAAAAGAGATAATTGCAATCAATAATCTCGCACTTCCCATGCAAGAAATCAATCAAAAGCTTGTAGATTATTGTGTCTCACAAACAGGAATCCGTACAAAAACTTACAAGGGAGCGCCTGATGCATTAATCGGACAAGATCACTGCGACTTAATAAAAAGCGAGAATTTAAAATTATTCAAGAACAGACGTTTTTAGTTTCCCGATGCTCACTAGGCTGGATTATTCATGGCCATTTTTTAAAAAATAAAGTAAAATATGTAAATATAGTAAACGGAATTGCGAATCGCGAAAATGAAATTACTTCTGAAAATAATGGAATAAAATAAGATAATGAAGAAAAAGTCGAAGGCAGGCAAGCTTTAGATATACATATAAATGAGCATTTATTCAGATGGAGTTTGCAAAGTTGGGTTGTTATGGAAGCCTAATCTCGAGTTATTTCCGAACAGTCGAACAAATGCACTCAGACGCCTACAACTTTTAGAGAAAAAATTTGATCGCGACAAAGATTATGCCGCTAAATATTATCGAGAGATGGATCGATTATTCGAAAATGGTTTTGTTGAACGAGCCCTTTGCTGAACGGTATTTACTACATTTCGGGGTTCTGACTCCGAATAAACCTGAAAAAGTGCGCTTAGTCTTTAACGCGGCCGCAAAAACTGAGAATACAAGCTTCAATAATTTATTATTGACTGGACCAGACTTATTGAAATCTCTTCCCGGTGTAATTATGAGATTTAGACAATTTTCGTATGCAATTAAATCGGATCATCGAGATATGTTTTTAGCGGTAATAATGTCAGTTTTCGATCCTCTCGGTCTTTTAACACCACTTACTATACAATCATGTATATTAATGCAAGAAATATGGAGATGCAAAATTTCTTGGGACGAAACATTACGAGATTTGGAATTCGAACAGTGGAAACAATGGTTAAAAGAATTAGAAAATGCAAAATTATTTTGGTTAAACCGATGTTATCGGATAGAAACTTTTTAAGTTCAATCAGCTGAATTACACATATTTTGCGATACCAGCTTGAAGGCATACGCGGCGGTAACCTATTGGCGATTTTCATTAAAAAACGGGACTTTCCATACAGCCCTGATAGCTTCAAAAAGTGGAGTATCACCTTTAAAAGCGATTTCAATTCCTCGGCTCGAATTGCACGCTACGCTATTAGCTACGAGACTAGCGAAATTAATTTCGACCGAGCATAAACTAAAAATTATACGAAAAATATTTTGGTCTGATTGTAAAACGGTTTTATACTGGATAAAGAAAGATCCGCGAGAGTTTAAAATTTTTGTAGCTAATCGTTTAGACGAAATTAGGGAAAATTCACTGCCCATAGAATGAAAATGGGTTCCAACAAAAGAAAATCCGCCAGACGACGGAACGAGATTTACACCTTCCACATTGTCAAAAAATATTAGATGGGTCTTAGGTCCGACTTTTCTAAGAAGCGTTGAATCTGATTGGAAGGTTGAAAGTGCTCGACATAAATTCGACAAAGGAGAAACTGAATTTCGAGAAAATAATACAGCTGTGTGTGCATCGATATATAAAATAGATTTAATCAATATTTCGCGATTTTCTACATGGATTAAATTCTTATCTGTCACTATTCGACTATTACAGGCAGTAGACATTTGGAAAAAAAGAAATTACACACCATTAGCACGTAAAAAGAAAGTGGAGGATTTAATAATAAAAATAAGTCAAAACAATACCTTTAATTTTGAAATAAACTTACTTAAAAAATCTAAAACAATACCAAAAGAAAGTAGAATAATCACGGTAAGTCCTTTTCTCGATAATCACGGAATTTTTCGCGCACAACGTAGACTCTCTAAATTTTTAAATGAAAGCTTTCCAACAACACCGATAACTTTAGAGGCAAAAGAACCAATATGTAGATTATTGATAAGTCATTATCATCAAAAGTTATTTCACGGTAGTTATGAGACTGTTTTAAATGAATTACGGCAGGAATTTTATACAGTTGGGTTACGTCAAGGTTTACGTTCGGTGGTCAGTAAGTGTATAATTTGTAAAATACTTCGAGCCTCCCCAGCAAACCCGGAAATGTCAGACTTACCGCCCGCAAGATTGGCAATGCGACTTCGTCCATTTACTCATTGTGGCTTAGATTATTTTGCGCCCATGCTAGTGAAAATAGGTCGAAGGAGAGAGAAGCGATGGGGTGCGTTGTTCACGTGTATGACGACGAGAGCAATTCATATTGAGCTTGCGCATAGTTTGAGTTTTGATTCTGCCATCCTAGCCTTTACGCGATTTTCTTCATGAAGGGGAACTCCCGACGTTGTATACTGTGATAATGGCACGAATTTTCGGGGTATGGAAAAAGAATTGAAACAAGCTATGGAAGATTTAGATCAAGAAAAAATAAATGATTACGCAGTTAAAAATAATATAAAATGCAAATTTAATCCTCCAACGGTTTCACAGATGGGAGGTGCGTGGGAACGATTAATTCGCTCGGTAAAGACGTTTTTGAGAGCTATTCTTAAAGAACAGGCTCTCAAAGAAGAAATGTTAATAACGCTGTTATGTGAGATTCAACATTCAGTCAATTCTAGGCCGTTAACTCATGTTTCTGTTGATCCACGAGATCAAGAAGCACTTACGCTAAATCATTTTTTGTTAGGGTCATCGTCTGGTCAGATCAGATTAAGTAAATGCGATATTAAAATTGAATGTATGAGAAAGCAGTGGAAAATAGCACAATATTTTGCAGAAGCCTTTTGGCGTAGGTGGCTTTGAGAATACCTTCCGATACTGATACTAAAAAAAAAAAAAAATGAAATTATGAAGAGGAACCTTTAAAAGAAGGAGATTTAATTTTAATTCTTGATGAAAATTCAGAAAGGAATCAGTGGAGTAAGGGTGTAGTGATAAGAATTCTAGCGGGTTCTGATAACCAGTTTCGTGTAGTTGAGATTCGAACAGCTAACGGAATTTTATTGCGACCTGTTAGAAAACTTATAAAATTTGCTTAATACTTAAAAATAAAATTATTATTTAATGGGGGGGGGGGAGGATGTTCCCGTCCTTAATTTGTTATTTTTTTCTTGATTGGCAAAAGAGCGAAAGCATCTTATAATTTTAAATATGTTTAAAAATGAGCTCTTCGACACAACAGTAAAAAACTGCCGCTGGCGTGTTATAGATTTTGTCACGCCGGTCACTGAGATCGCGCGTGGACATATTTTCCTTCGTCGAATATTGAATTCGAAAGCGGGGGGAGCATGTAGTGAAGTTGTTCACAGACATAGACCTCTAGAAGAGTTCAAATTGAATTAAATTTCAATTTTTTTGTTGCTAAGCAATGTTATTTAAGAAACAAAAGTATGCAGTTCGTTTGCCTGTCAAAAAAAAAAACTTTTCATTCATTCTGTTTTCAGGCATCTTGCTGATAAGTTTAAATGAAAATACTTCAACTTATTCTGACAAGGAGAGTGCACCAGATTCGGCTGGACAATCACTACTTATTCTTGTTATAATCCTTAATAACCTTGATTATCCGCTTCCTACAATCAAAGTATATATGTTACATATAAATCATGCTAAATTCAATCCTAAATAGTTTTATTTAAAAAGGACCACGCACACAATACATAGGATTTTGGGTACCCGTCAAATTGGTTCAAACCAATTTTTTTTGATAGTTCTTTACCTTCTGATAAAAAGTCCTTATGGGCACAAACCCCGAAAATGTCTTTTAGATGGGTTGACAGGGGTTATAAGATGCTAAGATCCAGAGGTCAAAAAGCGACAATAAGGCCGAAGGTATGCCAAATCACAAGCAGGCCAACCCACCTGACCCTGGAAACAGTGAGTCCCACACCACACACCACACACACAACACACACACACACACACCGCGGGCAGAGGTGTACTGCCCATGCGGCGCGTCCCCGAGGTGGCGGATAGGGGGAAGCTTGACCTTCGGGTAGGAGTGAAATAAAATAGCTCCCGCGGACCAAAACACAAACTCATGCCAAGGTGTATATGTACCGTTCCGTAAACGGTTCTAGGTACTTGGGTCGCAAATACTTCCCTTGGGGGCTAGATTTAATTATTTCATGAAAACTAAGCGACTAAACCGGCTATTCCCCTATTTAGGTTGTTTAGTCTGCTAATGGTTTGATAGGGGTGGTTTTTAGGGGTCAAATAGGTTAGGGGGTAGGTGGATTAGCTTGCTCGTGGTGTGCGGTTCAATTATTTAAAAAAAATAAGCGACTAACTCACTGTTTCCAGGGTCAGGTGGGTTGGCCTGCTTGTGTTTTGGGATACCTTCGGCCTTATTGAAGCTTTTTGACCTCTGGCTCTTAGCATCTTACAACCCCTGTCAACCCTTCTGAAAGGCATTTTCGAAAAACAACTATCGAAAAAAATTGGTTTGAACCAATTTGACGGGTCCCCAAAATCTTATGTATTGTGTGCGTGGTCCTTTAATATGTGACAGTACAATTGGCTCGGGCCAAACTGCCTGTCACTTAGGCTCTTTATAACCAGACCCTGGATCCTGGAGAGTCCCATCCAGGACCCAGGCCTTGCCCGCCCTGAGCACACACCAACCCGACCATAATTGATGAATGGGTAAGGGGGGTATCCTTCGTTGTCCAAGTAGCCACTTCCCAAGCTGGCTGTAGAAGACTCACCGTACCTGGAAGAACAATTGGCTCCAGCATTAAGAGTGACGCAGCTATCACACAAGCTGTTATGGGTCACTCTACTATACGACAGGACACTAGCATGCATGGAGGATATAAATTGAGGTGATCTCATCGGTTCCTTGCTACTGTTCAGCTCAAGAAACGAATGCAGATCCTCGTTGAACGGCCTCCGCAGCTTCAATCCCTGTAATATCGGAGTCCTTCAAAGGGCTGAAGTGGCTCGAGTAATAACTCCTGTAACGTCAAAGAGAATTAGTACACTGTAGACAAGAGGAAAGAGAGTGCACTTCTCTGTCATAGCAAAAGAGTGCCTCGCACAACACAAGAATAACCAAGGAAAAGAGGTTAGGAAGGCCTGCAGAGAGATTGCAGCTAATTATCACACCACGTAACTTACTGATTCTAATCCCACAAAAGGAATCCTACAGTTAAATTCTTACTTGGCTTACAGCAGCAGTAGATGGAACTGGGAGAAAATCCGACTCCCAGGCACTGACAACTCTCTCCCGAGTCGAAGATTGCATCTCAGCATGAAGACAGTCTTGCAGCTTCGCGCCCACTACATCACCTGAAACAGAAAGAAGAGGAGAGACGAGCTCTTATTAGCGTATTAATCAAGTTATTGGAACGAAGATTAGACTTACCTAGCATCGTAGCAGTTTACCGATGACATCCTGCAGCAGCTTCACTCGGCATCACTCAGCACTTAAGAGCTGCCGCGCGCGGCGAGGCTAACCGCATCTCAGCTCGCAGCGCTGCTACGGCGAGCGAGTGCGCCGGCGCGAGCAGTGACGACGGAGGAGCGATCGCACGCACGCGCAAGTTCCACTATCACTCTCCAAGGATCAGTTAAACTGCACGGTCGCATATTTTAAATTAGGCTTTAGATCCGGGTTTTTCGAGCCACGTGGCTACAACTATTGAAGTTTTAGTGCGGAGACACGCGATTTTTCCTGTAAGTGGTGCTGCGAGATCGGTGTGGAAATCGATCCGCTTAATTCTTTTGTTTAAAATTAACCGAATACAGAATTCGGTTTCGCGTTGCTCGCGCGACCGTTGTGTGTGTGCTCGCGGCGCGTGCGGTGCGGGTCTTGGTGCCGCGAACGAATCGCGGCTGGCGCCCAGTTATTTAAAGTGTGTGAATTCAATAAATTTCAATTAGTACGAACTCATCAGTTTTGTTGTTGTTATAAGTCACTCGTGCGGCGGTTGTCTGCCGAGCTACGCACTCCCGCAGAGCTACCCGGCACCTTTTCCCTTCCCATACAGTTCCCTTACAGTCCCCATTCCCTTGTGCAATCCGGACGATCTCTCCGGATTGTTACAAATGTATCAGAAATATGCTAAAAAATCACATTTTTAGCATTATCCTGATTTAATAAAAAATGTTGGATAAATTATTCAATACTTTACTTGACTTGACTGTTTTCCTGTTGTTAATTGTCCTGCAATTGTGTTTTTCTTCTTGAATAAATAACAGGAACACCTAAAAAATATAAATAACCGCAAAGAATCAATTCTTTCAGTTTAACATTTGATTTAATAATAATTATACTTATCTAACTAATTGCGGTTTTTCCATCACAGCATACAATTATACTATTCATGTTCTAGCCTTTATTTATTTATGCATTGTATAAAAATGATACATTTTTATACAATCAATGATAACATATAAGATCATGATAATATATAAGATAAAAATGATACATTTTTATACAATCAGATCACTCCATGCATTCACATTGTAAAAGTTTTAAATGTTGCGAACACATGCAGCTTGAGCAGCCTTCAAGCAGCTATTTAATAAACTGTATACAATGGCTTGAAAAATTGCCATTAAAACTTTTTTTTTTTAACACTTTTTGGAGGCACCTTATTAAACTCAGTAAAGCTAATTGGAGACATACAAATTATCTTGATACTCTTATAATTCACTTCTAACTCCAGAGTTCACTGCTATACCTCTGTCTCTCTCTCCCTCTCTCTCGTTCTACTGATGTTTGAATTCAGTTAGGTTATAATCATCACGTGGTATAGTAGTTAGTGTGATTTGAACTGAATCCAATAAAAATAAAAACATGCAGATAAAATTTTGTGTTCAATTAATATTTATTGTGTACAGCTTTAGTATGTTTAATGAGCTGTCTTCAAAAAGAGTTTAAAAAGCATAGGTTTCAGAAGAGCGAGAGAGAGAGAGGTATAGCAAATGAACAGCTGATTGACAAGGCAGTGAACTCCGTAGTTAGAAGTGAATTACAAGAGCATCAAGATAATTTGTATGCCTCCACTTCGGGGTTTGCTTAAAGAGAAAGCGCACTACGAATCGCCCGCTCGAATCTCGGAAGTGTGTTTGCTTGAACAGGTCCTCAGAATACTGTTCGTCCGGAGTGAGAAGTTTCTCCGCTCGAAGTTCTTTCATCTCCCAGAATTTTTGAAGAATTTACGAAAGGTTAGGCTCTATAAATGTATGGTATACTTGCACGACTGTTTGTGATGCGCCTTCGATTTGAGTGGAGCGGGTCAATATCCATCCGAATACCGTTTCCTGAGCAACCGGAGGAGTATCGTTCGGACCTTTTCTCATGCCCTCTCGAATTAGAGCGGAGTACACTTCAGTCCCTAATATACAATCTATTTTGCTTGACTGAAACCCCTTGGGATCAGCGAGTTGAAACTTTTTGAGATGCAGTCAATTTCGACTCATTATTGTGCTCTGAGGCAGATGGCGAGTAAGTTTGAGTAAAACTAATGCTTCGATTGGCATCTCAAAATTTGTGTCAATCGATGAACGAAGTATCAAGCGAGCTTGAGCAGAGACTCGAATCGGAAACTCGTCTCCTACCCCAATGACAGTAACTGCTACTCGACGATGTAGGATGAAAAGTTGCGAGAGGATTCGTTCTGCAACAAAGGAGCACCCTACTGCGAGATCTATAAGTGCCTTGACGACAATCAAATTTCCATGTTGATCAGCAAGAATGATCCACACTGTAGCTAAAAGAACTGCCGCACCAGTACCGGCGGTATTTGCGAATACGACGTTCGAACAGTACGCTACCGTGTCCGTCGACTCTGCTTGTGTATTGGTAGAACCGTAAGGACCGGTTGTTTTTTCAGTAGGCGAGCTAGATTTAGTGATATCTACGTGAAATTTGGTATGTTGTTTGGCTTGACACACCTTGCACCTGTACTTCGAAGGGCATTTATCTAAAAAGTGTGAGCTTCGCAAGCAATTTAAACAAAGTTTTTCCTTTTTGCAGAACTCGAATCTTTTCGACGTCGTCATGCTCGAAAATTTCGGACAAGCGGCTGCCTTGTGCTGGTCCAAACAAATTGAGCAACTCGGTGCCCGCTGACAGTTTTCCGTAACGTCCGTGACTTGTGTGGAATAGGCAGATACTGTCCTGACTTTGTGCACGCCTTTGCTCGGAGTGAGCGCGGCCGAAGACTGCGAATCAACGGACAGTGCTGGGTTATTATCTAACTGTGATGTATGTGAATGATTGCGACGTAAGCGTTTTCGGGTGTCGAGCCTCGGCGCGTCCGACACGGTAGCAGTCGC
>JAWWEO010010876.1:0-31954 GCA_035582975.1 Ormyrus labotus
ACTAATGATATTAACTGATTAATGATATCAACTGATTACACGAGCGAGCTTCAGCGAGCGAGTTTTTTGCTAGTTAATGTTTATTTTTTTGCAAACTATCCTCAAAGATTTCAAAAAGTTAATTATTCAGTTCTCTGCGTCAAATTAAGATTTATTTTCAAATTAAGAAATCGAAGCATCAGACTAATTTAATTTAAATTGTAAGTTTATAAATTATAAAGCAAACAAAATATACGTTATGAAATTGTAATATATTTCTTGTGTGCGACATGATTTTTGTTTAAAAGAAAATTTAATAAAGAAAAACATTTTAAATGATGGGGTAAACGAAAAAGTGTAACAGTTTAAAGGGCTTTGTTTATTACTCGAGCGTTCAAGGTCGAAAACCTTTTTGTCGAACGGATTTTGGGTCGAAAACCTTTTGATCAAAAACCTTTTTGTCGAATGGACATTTGATCGAAAATTTTATATATGAGTCATTCCCCTAGAAATCGACAAATCGCTGTGGCGGGGGGGGGGGGTCATCGATTTTGCTGTCAATTTTTTATATGAAAGTATCATATAAAAAAAATAACTTTCCCAAAGTTTCAAACCCCAAGGTTCCCTGTGATGGCCGCTAGAATTTTTCAACGTTTCAATTTTCGTCATTTTTGAGCAATTTTCAAAAAATTACAACAGGCCAAAGTTTTAACCAAATGAGGTTTAAAAAAAAAAGACCATTTATTTGGAAACGTCTCGTTTTTGAATGCCTTTATAGCCTTTCCATTATTTAGAATAAAAACAAATGTAAAAGAATAAAGCGCTATCGCACAAGTCGACGCGTTAGCGAGCGCGCCTCACAGTCTTGCTCCGACCAGCACACTGAGTAAGTCGGCCTGAATAGTTAATAAAAAACTTTAATAATTAATCAAAATACTTGTTTATTTAACCCCTCCCTTCCTCATCTTTGACGGAAACCTTTGCTGATAACGCTACCATCATATTTACATGCAATAATAAATAAGGATTAATACATTCATTAAGTCTTATTTGATTCTTTGCGAAATCAACAACGTAGCAATTGACGATCTCGCAGAAAAAAAGACTGTTTCCTTCTCTGAAACACACTTCGTCGCATGTTAACCTGCAGCAAGTAAGCGTGCACGTACACGAGATTCCAGAATCATGCTAAGTTCGCACGATCCGCGTCGTATACTTTCACCCTGGAATCCCAAATGTCAAGGTGTACTGTAACGAGTATCACGGGCCGATAAATTTATCCGGCGCACTCGTTTTATGTAATATCTCGGCACGCGCGGAGGATCGTTTTTCATACGTTGCGCTTTGTTATCGGGGCGCTTTGACTGCGCACGCTTTGCGCCGATAGCGCGCAACGATCTTTATGCCCGAGATTTACGGTTCTATTATTTTCCTGGATAACGTAAAGGAAAATCGAAGGCCGCTCGTTTCGTTCGAGAGTTATGAGAGGTGCTATTGTTTTTGAAAATACTTAACTATCGCGAGGGCAAAGATCGGGCATTTTTAACCATTGGAAATTATCGTTTATGATCGGTTAATGCGCTTAAGTTGTGTGGAATGTCTATTAAGTATCGCAATAAGAATGCTTTAACAAACATTTTACCATTGTTTAATAATTTATGATGAAGTGTTTAATGTTTTATGTCTTAGTTTTCATCATTTTTCAATTTTACCGTTTAGATAAATTACATAAATAGCTGCAAACGTAGAGTTTGAAAGGGTCTGAATGACTAAATTAAAAGCAATCGTTATCTTAAAGATTATAAACTGAATATTATTTTGCATTTATTGAAAATGCAATGTGGATAATATAAATAATAAACAAGTAAAATAAATTAGAATAAATAATATTAAAAGCCAAGTTGTACGTGAAGTGAAAGAAATCTACTTGCCACGCATCCAATCGCTATTCTAATATATACTTCAAAATCGCTGTCGTTACTTACAAACTCATTGATCAAGCTAAAAAATATAATAGCAGCGCTAAATTCAAAGCGCCGCTTTCCCGAGGGAATTGCTTTCCATTCTATTTAAACGCAAATCAACGCCGATCCCAAAACAATTATTAACATTGCACACTCGCTTACATAACGCACTCAGAAACCACAGTGTCTTCAATTCAATTTCCATAAATCTCGGGGCGATTAAACTTCCTGCGCTCGCTCATCAAGTTTAAGCGCCACACCCACGCCCACCTTTAATAGCGCCGATCGTTGTTGCCCAATGGCCGTTTTCCACAATACAACCGAATCATTACGCTAATGCAGGCCTAACTGGCGAAAAGCTCCGGGAATTTCGTCAGCTCCCGGTGTATATATAGATAAATCGAAAAAAAACTCGCCGCGCGAAGATTTTAATAAGATTTACGAAAGAGCGACGTGTGCGCGTGTATCTGTAAACGCAGCCGCACCGAGCGGCAGTCATTAAGCAACCCGACACCTTCGCGTATCCCCACGGCGGTTTATAATAAGCTAATCGCGCGGCCCCGGCCGCTAGGCTACCTGCAATTCGACCGCTTATGCAAGAGAGTATATGTCTAGCGGTGGTGCACTTTTTGGTGACTTAATGTGCTTAGTCTTAATCGCTTAGGAGGCTTTTGGCCGATTAAGTGCGTTTTTATCGTTGGAAGTTTTTAGAAGTAAGGAATGCAAGCTTGATATTGAAGAATCGACCTCTAACTTTCTGGTATCCCTTTCTGGTACTTTTTAAAATAATGTTATCAAATGAACAATGCAATAATGGCGATTGACAAAAGCCTTGAAGTCTACAATAAAAATGATATTTAATTTCATAATTTTGTAATACGTTTCATTTTTTGTAATGTTGCTATTTAGTAGATATTAGTTATGTTATTTCCACATTCAGTTATCAGATTAAGAGATTTTACATTTTACAAAAAATTTTAATTAGCTTTAACTTGATAGATATCCGTTCTCATTTCTCTAAAATGTTATATACCATTGCAACAAGCCAGTCAAATTATTTATTTAATTGAATTTCAGCTCACTTTTAAATCGAAACCTTTTCCTTTTTACAATTAGTGCTTTAATTACAGCGGCTGTCCATTCGTTTCGAATCTTTGGGGAATAGCCGTGAATGAACACATTTATTTTAATGCCAAATTTAAGTACTTGAAAAACCTTCGTTTTTATTTTATAGCGAGAAAACAAGTAAATATATGTAGCTCATTATATGCGAAATGGGCTTGATCTCTTCTTTGTTGGTCAATTTTTACGGCACTACTTCGAACCACACCCAATTGACTTTAGGTGCGGTGCAAAAAAGTATCTGAAACAAACCGAACCCTTTAAATATACAAAACAATGAGGCTCAAAATTCAGCCCCAAAGAAACACGAAATCCAAGCGTTTAAAATGTTAATTTACCGGCTAAAAGCCACCTTTCTCAAAACTTGTTCGGCTTATCTGAAACCTGAAACATTTCCACGTTCAATCAAAGCTCGATTAAAAATGCGAAAACTGTCAGAGCGCGCCACCCAGCTTCTAATCGCCGCTCTCTTCACCGCAATTTTCTCGCCGACTCTCGCGCACATAGCTGGGCCGCGCGCGGTAATTAATGACGCAACGCGCGTACGTGCATTCGCACACACACACACACACACAGAGTCGCAGTCAGTAGCTCTTCGGCGGCATTTTTCCCCCTCGGCTCGATTAAAAACAATTACACAGCGCGCGAGGCTCATTTATCGCGCCTTCGGATCTATCTTGTGTGTTATGCTCCCCCGTGTACCGTATGGTTTGTGCTTGCGCCTCTAATTGCCGGCGGATTTTCGAGAGTGCAGAACCGATCGGTAGTTCAATTAGCGGCCGCGCGAAAAGCCCCTGGGACTCTGCGTGGACGCGGACTGCCGCGCGGTGTGTGTAAACTCGCTTGCATATTCTCACCTGGTTTTAATCTTTCATTCAAATTCTCTCTCACGTGGAATGGGCTGATAATATATTTTTTTTTTCGTTTTTTTTCAAACGCGATTTTTTATGAATTCTTTTCAGGCTAATGGGAGATAAAAATAATAAAAGGCATGAAAAATGTGGGCAACCAACGAGTTTTCTGCGAAGAATGTCGGTATTTCGTTTGAAAATATTTAAACGGAGTAAGACTTGAATTTCAGACGAGGTGGATATTTGACTTTTTTAATTTTTCTCTGCACTCGTATTACGAAAAATACTTTCATGTTGACAAAGTTCAGTTACGTTTTAAAATAATTTCTCTTCTTTTATGAGAATAATTTTCAGTACTAAACTTTCCTCCAAATAAAACTCTCTGAATAAAACATTACGAAAGATAAAACAAATTTCTAACCGCTAATAGCCTGTAAATAATTTGTCAAAGCCTCGCAAATTTCCCTGAAATTTTTTCGCTTCCCGCCGAACAATGCAGCGAAAAATCCACCACGCTTTCCCATCTCCCCGTCTCGTAAGCCGCGCGCGCGTACGTCGAAAGGACGCGTTTTCGCTTTCCTCCGAGGCGCTTCACCTCCTTACCCGAATTCCCGGCAAGGAGTCGCTCGGCGATTACGTGCATGCATTATCCAAGCCCCCCGACACAAAGGACCACTCCCAAATAGTCACGCGTTAAGCGACGCGGGAGATAGCCATCGCTGATTTCACGCAGAGAGTGTTGTGTTGCAGCTAGGCAACCGAAATCGTGAGTGACTCCGAGCTGAATATGCATCATGCGAATACCGGCGTGGCCTTTGTGTTACGCCGCTCGCGGAATGTCGCTCCGTTGCGCAGCGTTTTCAGATGTAGCTGTGGCAGCCCAGTTGGGCGTTATCCGATTTCTCAGGGGCCCGCGGAGTGCAGTGTACGAGGAGCGCTTTTGAGAACTGTTTTTTGGAGCTTGGGTAAGGGAGCCGATGTTGGCTAAGAGCTTAAGTGCGTAATGCGGTATGTGCCAAGTGATTAGATTAGATTAATTGGACCTTTGGATAGGTAGTTTTTGTGGTACTTATGGTGTGAATGGGTAATATTATATGTAATTAGTATACTAGTATACACGGTATACACGGAAGTATTCTTGGAAAGTTAGTGTTAAAAGTTTCAAAATATAATATAGTATTTTTCTGTAATAAATAAATAAAATTTTTTAAATAAATCGAGTAATAACAAAGACTTACAGAAGTAGAAAAGTGACGAAGTTTATTTGTAGTCATTGAAACGTTCTTTCACAATATTTTGTTGTTAAAATTAATTTTTTATCTATATTGCTTTGGAAAGCAAAGTTCGTATAATTGAAAAATGGAATTTTTTTAACTTTTCAAAATTCACTTTCCTTGTTCTGGAAAGTCTGCTGTCTCATTTTTCATCAACTGCAGTTTCACCTTTTTAATATTTTTATAAATCAATCTTTTTGACTTTCTGCATTTTTAAGTCATAACTCAATGTTTACATTACTATTTTCCAGTCGAAAAAAAGGTCTATATGCATTAATGAAAAAATAATCCTGATGTAAAGATATCAAAATAAGATGCTTTACGCCAACATCGGTCGACAACAATGACTAATACATTATGCTAATAGATTCTAATTCTGTACAGCCGATTATATTTTCCATTTTTCCTCGAACACCGTAAAATTGAAGTGTTGGCTACTATTTTAGAAAGTTTCGCGTTTTCTACGGTTAAGCCTGAAAATAAATCACGCGACAATTTGCCAGCAGAAGATTCATGGTTTTATGAAAAAGTGCTCTCTAGTGGGTTAAACAATTTATATGCGCGACGCTTAACAATATTTAATGCTAATTATGGTATTTATTACAAGTTTATCTGCTAAGAAATTTAAAGATTTACACTACTGACACAGTGTGCACTTCGTTAACGTTGGAAATTTTTTGTTAATTACGATTGTTCGTTACATAAATCTCAGAAAGCTTTATTAGACTTTTTGTCGTCTTAAATATTAATTTGCAATTGAATCTTAACGAAACATATTTGTATTAAAATTATTATTTCTTGAGCAATCGAGATTTTCTGAACAAGCAATCCGATACCTTAGCTGCAGCAATTCTTATCGATATTATTCATCAAAAATTAAACTACAGAGGAACATTAAAAAAAAGACACGATTAGCTTAAATAATGGGCAATGCAATCGCGGCAAATAAACCAAGTGGGATTAATTTCAATTTCAGCATTTAATTAATATCAACAAAGAATTCCAAGACTGCATAAATCGACAATTTTCAAACTATTTATCATACAATAAATATGAGACCTTAAAAAAACTGCGCATTAGCAAAACCATATATACCAATCCAGCTAAGCGCAAAAAAGAAAAAAAACTTTATTCACTCCGATATTTGCAATCTGATACGCATAACTATAGATATTACACCTAGCACACTGCAGTACCACTCGTTCATCCAGCAATAAACATTATCGAGCGCAACAAATCTTCCGCTAAATAAAGCCGATTTTACAGCATTCCTTCGGCGCCTAACGACCCGCCTTATCCCGGCTCGAGATCTGCGCTAATAATGAAATCCAATAAGGCATAGCGGAGAGTCGAGGGCGTCGACGCGCCGCGCGCCGTTTCGTCACTCGCAGGTGTCGGATCCGCGACGGATCATAAACCCCGAGCGATTCCCATTATGTGCGTGTATGCGCGCGTGTCCGTGGAATCGAGACAACCTTTGAGGAAAGTGCTCTTACGTCGGCGCACGTCGTGCTGGGAGCGCGGTTTTTCACAGGCTATACGCGCTGTTATAATTGTTGCTTTATGGCTAAGGTGCAGTAGCTTTGATTTATTGTCATCCTTGCTTGCTCGGCTGGAGTCTTTTTTTTCTTTGTGGGCAGTGTTTTTTTTTGCCCTGTTTTAAAAATTATTCTTGGTAGTTAGATTAGGAAACTACTTTTATAATGTGAAAGATATAAATTTAGTAGAACGTTGGAGGTTCAAATAGTTCAATAATATTTGAATGTATCTTGGATGTATTTTTTTAATTTTCATCAATTTTAAATTAGAGTGTAACGAATCAGTTATCATGAATAAAATTAACTTTCTAGTTACGCAAAAAAAAAGTTCATTTTAAATATTAGGATTTACGCAAGTTTACAAATAATTAATCGTTTACTTTAGAGCCGCGTCAATCATTAATAGATAATATTTTACCTACGAAATAAATGTACTAATAATTGGTCTACGATACAATTGCATTTATGTTAAACTTATATATAAAGTGTCAAAACTAGAAGTGTGATTAACAACCTATAATCTCTTATCGACCGCAATAATGAAGCACATTTACGAAAGTATATTATTATAATGATGTAATTTGAAATTACACATCTAACACGAACGACGGCAATTAAAGACATCGGAGTTGAGTAAGTAAGTGATATTCAGATAACGAAATTACATAAACAACGGAGATCCCTAATTCTTTCAGAAAAAATCTCAGGCTGATAAAGCATCAAAGTATAGAATTTCCTAAGCTCGGACTCTGTTCTCGAACCTTTCACTTATAATATTTCACGCGACAGGGAGATTTTATTATTCTCGTGATCTACCGCATATAGAAAATGCAAATTCACGCTCAAACAAAGAATAATTTTGATTTACAATAATGCGACTTTTGAGCGCTAAATCAATAAATATCAAAAGCTACTTAAGATTACGGCACACTTTAGAGACGCCCCGGTGTTTTCACCTCGGAAAATATTGCTTTCAAATAAAGTTTTTGTTGTCGGACGTAACTTTGTGCATTCAATCTGGGGTGAACGTAAATCTATTAAGATACGTTGTACATCTGAAAACGTCTGTTCTGGTAGAAAAAGAATCCTTTCACTTGGAAATGATAGCATCTTGTGTATAAAAGAAAATTTTCGATCGTTTATTTACCAAAGAACAAATTTATCTCTCCTCAGTCAATATTATATTACATAATCGATAAATATTTTATGTTGTTATATACAATGAATATTTTATAATTTTAGTAAAAACAATTTTTATTCACATGAAAGGCAGATATTAACGAATGACCAATTTTCATACATATATGAGGTAGTATAACGGTCATGTATACTTTTTGTTAATTATTGTGGGAGTGTGAGCAGATGGGCCAACTACTTAAGTCAAAAGGTACTTGGGGAAGAATATCCGACCCGGCCAGACCGACCCTTACGACCAGGTACCATGTGGGAAATTTTACCATTATTTTTGGCCAGCTCGCCAATAATTCCCCAATTTCGTTGTTGAAATATTTTTAATAAGAATTAAAATTAAAATTTATATGTTAAATAAGAATGTAAATTAAAATTTTCTAGGATTAATAAGTAAATGTAGGATGTAAATGTAGATTAAAATTTTATATTTAAAATGTGAGCATTTTTCGACAATACCTTTCGTAGCGAGAAAATGCATATATTTTTAGTACTTTTCGATACGGGTGTGGAAGTATTAGTATTCAAAAATAACTATGTTGGAACCTAAAATCAGTCGGTTATGGAGCTATTGAAATATGTGCTCCCTATCAAGCTAAAGGTTTACTTTCTTCTACCTATTTAGATAATATTATCTGTATCGGCCCCACATTCAGAGAGTGTGAACTGAAGGTTTTAGAAACGGTAAATCTTTTACGTTTTCTTGGTTTTATTATAAATAAGAAAAAGAAGCTGTCTTCTTCCAACAAGACTATGTCAGTATCTAGATTTTATAGTAGATACTCATCAACTTGTTTTAGAATTATCGCAGAAAAAACGAAATCTAATCCAAAGCACTCTTAATAATTATCATGCTGGGTCTTGGTAAAAAATAAGAGATTTTGTTCATTTGATAGGTCTTCTAATTTATAGCTGTCCAGCCATAACATGGTCTTTTTTATTCTAAAAGTTTCGAAGACTAAGTATAGGAATTTAATTAATAAATGGAGATTTCGACTACGTAATGAAACTATCAGAGTCATTACAAAATGAATCGTTACCAAATTATTAATATTATTATCATTTTATTATTATCTATTTTTATTATTAACATCATTTTCTTATTATTTTCAATTTGACCAATATTTCATCAAGTTTTCGATGAAAACAGTGTCGTTCAAAAACTAGGCCAATTTTAAAAATTGTCGTCAAACACTCGTGAAATAATGGTGAAAACTTCCAACAGGGTATCTCTGCCAGGAATATGAGCCCCGGCAGATCCCCACACAAGAAATTTTAAAATTATGTGCTACAAGTTGAAGAAGGCTGTTTGAATTTTATAAGAGTTCACAGATAAAATGAAAAATAAAAGATATAGTAAAAATTGTCGTAACATATATTATTGAATATTTAAACTAACAACAATTATTATTTTTATTTTGTCAAATGTATAGGTTATATGTTATTAATAATACTGATAATGCATGCACAAAATGTGTGCATGGATCTCCCTTATAATAACGATTATTAACTAGTTCATTGCTAAAAATCTGTCGTTTTTAGCTGAATTTTTAAGTACAAATTATGTATCGCTTAACCAAATCGGCTAATTTATAGTTAAGACCCTGCAAAAAATTCTACCAGGAAAAGTCTTCTTATCAATTAATCACCTGCATTCACCAACTCTTCTACACACATTCCCACATTATCTATATTTAGAAAGGCATAAAAAGATCTCTCTTTACAAAGCAAAGAATAATAGGACAGTTATTTCTAAAAAAAAACATTCCCTTTCCATTGCAATTATTATAATCCTCCCTGCAACAGACACGTACAATCTCCGAAAATGACAGCTGTCACTGCGTGTTCGTCAACCCTTAAAGTCAATCAGCTGCCAGTTCAGTCACCCCGACTGTTACCTAACCGCTCGTTCCCGCGCCACATATCCATAAATAATTACCCCTTACTCGCGATTTTTCCGCGCTCATTACGTATTAGTCGAGGTCCTTCAATGCCGAATAAAGCAACGCCGTTTGTTTGCGTTTCCCTCGCTGCACGTCGAGCGATGCAAGATCGCTTGTGATTCATCGGAATCGACTTTCCATATATCTTGAATTACATACTGCGAGACCGCGGCGAACATGTGTACGGGGCTATGTTTTACATTCAAGATGGATTGTGATATTGAATAGATAACGGGGGATTGATATTTTTCTTGGATGGAGGCTTTGGAGAACAAAAGAAGTGGGGAAATTGCAATTTCTGGTTTATTGAAACGAATGAGTTTGCTCTATATATATTTTAAAGAGTTTATAATTAAAGAAACAAGGAATAATTTTAATTCGTTCGAATCTAATATTTATTTAACTTTTTTAATTTTGTTCCCGTTGAAAGTTTTTCATTATACAGGAATTTTCGTTTTACTAGTTATTTCAAAACTGCCGATTTATTTTCGGTTCTGCTTTCTTTCAGATTATTCCTTCAGCTTTCTTCTACATCCTCCGACAAGCATTTTTATTTCAAAAAACAAGCGCCATATTTACACAGTACCGGGGCTTTCCATTTTCTAGCTGGACTGCGACATTGAAATTCCTACACATCTGCGCAGCCGACGACACGAATGCATCTTATCGGCGGCCAATCGGTAGTCAATGTCTGTACAATCGGCAAAAAGAGGCACCTACCGATCGGCTGCTGCTTTCAGTTTATACGTACACGACGTACAATCCTGAAGGAGCGTAATTAGTCTCTCTTCTTTGCAGCTGTTGACGCGCACGAGAGATTGTAAATCACTGCCCTCGAGTGGCCGGTGACTTCATTTTTTGCACGTCGGTATAGAAAATCTTTAATCGTTTTCGATGGTTTTAACCGACGAATGCGGATTAATAGGTGGATATTTTTTTATACATGTTTTCCTTTCAAAGATGGTCTGATAGTCGTGAAAGTTATTATTAGTAATTTTTTTCTATATTTATTTTTTTATTTTGAAGTTTGTTGAGAGTACGTTGACTGTGAAGTTCGATACAAGAAGGAGAAATTCGAAACATGAAGTTTTATTGATTAACTTACTTACAATTTTAATGTAGTTTAATTAATTAAGCTACTCCACTAATTGACACGATTTGCACACAATTTTATGTCCTATAATTTTCTAACATCTTTTACTGCATTCTCCATAAAAAGTAAAAAGGAAAACACAGTTAATTTATTCATAGCTACGTTCCAATTTGCATATCTTTCAATCAAAAAAATAAGAAAAATTCTCTCTAGCGTTTTCTAATAAGAACGAAATATCCCTAACCAACATAACAGCTTTTCCCAACTCGAGCAAACCAAAAACTCCAAAAGCCCTCGAGGCTCGGACTCGAGTTCGGGTGCAGCGATGCTCACAATCCGCGGATACGAAGAGAAAGAGAAAGCAGGGACCGGGAGAATTCGCCCTCGCCCAAAATTAGACGGGCCGCGGCCATTAAGCGATACAAATTGCGACAAATTCGGATATCACGTTGATGCATAACGCCGCTCCATCACGGCGCCGCAATGAAGATGTTCGCCTCGAGAGCCTCTCTCCCGCCTCTTCTTTTCGCGATCGCGAGAGACTTCGGCTCTTTGTCGCCGCTCCAGATGCCGGCATTTGGCGTGTCTTTCAGACCGTGAAGTTTGGGCCTGGTCCAGGCTCGTTCTTTGACAGCCGAGCGTCGCACGGTCTTTGTGTCGGGCTGATAAAGAGGGGTTGAATTGTGTACTTTGTTAGAAGATTGCGACCGACTGAGAGGAACGTTAATGCTTTCCGAATTGGGAACCCGACGACGCGCTTGAATGGCTTATTTAGCGCAACTTACGCTAAAGAGCTGCAAATAATGTGAGTTATTATAGTTGGCTTTTGTCTTCTAGCAATTTTTTGATTTGCGATCGCGCTTTCAAATGGTTCTATTGATCGTTCGAAGAAAGTGCTGTAGATCTTAATACGCGCTCGACTTTTTTTTTTATCGACCTCTTTGAAGTCGATCGATCCGAGATCGATAAAACATATTTTATCCTATCATAAATGCTATCAGAGGTAAAATCAGCACACCTAAATATGTATATAAACCGTAGCCTCTATTAAAAGTAATCTATTTATACATCCTTTCTAAGATTCCTCGGCGAGAATTTACTTTATCACGTCTAAAATTAGACGACCGGTTCAACGAAAAATTGCACGTTTCATTAGGACTGAACCGGAATTTAACTCGTTTGAAAATTACGATATGCAGTAAAATCGTTTCATTATAGCTAAAAATATCCTAACGGGTAGAAGGGCTCGTATTAATTATCGTTGATATGTCAAAAAGTAATGGACAATGACTAAAAAATGTTTTCTCTGAAAAAACTTGAAGAACCTCATGACCTTCCACCAAAAATTAACGGTAAAAAATATGAAAATTCAGCAAAATCTACTTAAATTGATTAGAATGCGGTTCAACTGCGTACGTTTTTTATTAATGACAATTTCAGCAATTCAGTCAATTTACTTTGAAAAATTCGTACGTTTCTCTGAACTTTGTTTCAAAACGAACGTATATACACACACACTCCATTACTCTCGAACAATGTAGCAGTACTTAAATCCAAAGGCAATTTTTCAAAAATGATTATTATAGCCCCGGCGCGTTGTCAGAAGAAAGGCAGAGGAAGGTGCAGGAAGAAGAATGGAGGCAGGAGTAGAAAGTCCGGGCCGCGATTGATAGTTGGCAACGGCGGGCTGCAGCGGCGGCTCGCGGTAACGCCGAATTCTTGGCAGCCGCGGTCGATGTCTTCCGCCGCGATTGTGTACAAGCCTCGAACTGCTCGAATGTGGATCAAAATTTCGAAAATTCGCTCGGCCAAGCCAGAACTAATATTTACCTCCGGCGCCCCGAGCGGCGTCGGTTAAGTATATCTTTTAGAATGTACGACAACAAGCTGCATCTGTTGGATCATTTTTTTTCTGGCGGCGCGTAAACAGCTTGATTTTGTTTCGGGGCATGCAATTTTCAGTAAAAGTTTAAAAGTCGGCAGAGAAAGTTATTCTAATAATTAAGAAATAGATGTATTTTTTGTTTCAATTATATTTCAAATACTATAGCGAAAATTTAATGAGTTTTCACTTAGATTTTTTCTTAAATATATATATTATATTTAGAAACTTTACTACTTTACCTACCATTTCCTGTTGAAATCTATAAATTAACACGGTTGGATTTTTGAGATTTTTGTGTTTATTTTCTCATTAAAGTACCTCCACTGACACATCTTTTATGGACTTGATCTCTTTGTAAGTGCCTGCAGTGCCGTATAAAAGACTATAATTCTAAAAATAAATGCAAGGTCAATACGGTACTAATACTAAAACTTATTCATACCTATAAAACTGTAACGAGGTCGTGTTTGTGTATCTATTTTTTTTCTACGAAGCAAAACGAATTGAATTGATTTGTATGGAATTTTTGCCGGTCATTAAAGTCTTGAAAAGCGGAGATATATAGCATACTGTGTTATGTCAACAGGTACTATATAGATTTGTCGAGTCACCGATGCAATGGAAATCGCGTACGAAATCTTATTCATGATTTATAAATGTATATTAAAAATAATGAGAATAATAATAAAAGTTATAGTTATCATTTGAAAAATCTATTTGCAGAAAAAGTATTTAAAAATACAACAACCGTATCCCCTATTTCAGGAAAACTCTCCAACATAATCTGCCAAAAGTTCCATAAATAGTAAATAGACTAAAACAGAGTCCACAAATAAGACAGTCTCGACAAAATTCTTCGCCATTAGCAAATCCTCAATCGAAGCTCCGCAGACGTTCCATTCCCTCCCGCCATTCACACGTACACCAGTCCTCAAAATTCCCTCTCGGCGAGCATTAATTTCTCTCCTTCGAAAACGCAAATCAAGCCCAAAAGCGAAGACCGCGACTTCGCGCTCAGCCTCGGCATATTATGCAATCGAACTCCGCTCCAGGTCGCTAAAACGGTCCCGGCATTCGGACGCTTTCGCGGCACCTCGGCAAAACGCATCCCGAAATAACGAGCTCTCTCGCGTCTCTCTCTCTGCCTCGCCTCGCCTCCTCGACCGGTGTGCGAACCAGGCATTCGGAAAAACAAACCCGCTGAAAAATTGCCCGAGCCGGGACACCTGCATTCCGCGCGAGGCGGAATTTCGCCGCGAGCTTTCGAGAGACGATGATTTATCGATTGCGGGTTCTTGGCGGTAATCGTTCGATGAGAACGAGATTTGGATGATTGCCGAGGTTTTAGTGATAATTTAGTTGTGATAACGTTTAATTGTGGGAACGCCTCGCAGTCGTTAATGTTATGATTATCAATTTAGGGAGTAATAATATCGTTTAAAAGTTTAAAAATTGAAAGATTTAGGTAGTTACGATGCAATTTATAGTTGGCACAACTAACGCAGAAGCCACGGGGCGCGTTGAAACCGATACATCTGACTCTTTCGCTTAAAAACTTGGTACCTGGTAAACTTGAGTTGTACTGTTTCAATTTTATTGATTGATACAGTCGCAATCGAGACCAAATCCGAGAAGATTAAAAATCATTAATAGACGGGCTATAAAAATTTTATCAAGTAATTTCTTTAATTAAGTAATTAAAAATTGTACAACGGCAGTTAAAAGTATAATAATTATGAAACATAATGCTGACAAACGTTTTTGGCCGTTAAAGAATAAACTTAAGAAATTATAATTGTTGCGTTAATGTAATAAATTAAAACGAAATAAATAACAAGTTTAGAATTTTGCTTAAACCATATAATTATAGAGTTTTAGTTCATAAGTCGTTAAGCACATATTTGTCGAAAAAAAAAGATTCGGCCGGCACACATGAGAAAGTTCTAAGTCGCAACAATCCATTTAACTTGCAGAGTAATTACACCGCTCTCGAGCTTGTCGCAAAAATATTTCTCAAATTCCACAGTTTATTTTAGTGGGCACGAGAAGCCAATAATTTTGGGGCGAAGAAACTGTCAAAAAGTGCTCTGCATTGCTAATGCAAAAATAATTGCACAAAATCAATGCGGTTTAACGGCCTGTTAATTACAAAGCCTGGCCGATGTAATTAAGTTTAAACTATTATTTGCGGTCGCAGATTAATGCTATCTGTTAAACATTTTTTTACTTCGGCGGACGGAGAAAGTCGGTTGAAGGTATTAAAACCCTTTTACATAATGGCAAATATTTCTTCGTAATCTACTCTCAAATTAATTGTTTGTCCTATCCAATTCATTGTTTTATTGCTTACTGCAAAACTTATTCGTGTAATTAATACCTCCCCAATAAAGTATGTTGAACTATAATGCCGAGATTTAAACACGAATCGAAAGTGAAATATCGTACTTTACTTATAATCGCAGCTGACAAATGAAACTTTTAAAGATAGGACCTAACGCATTTATCTTATTTTATTCTGATGAATTACTAAAGAATTGTAAAACTAAAATATCGAGATTTCGATACAATCAAAAACTGAAATACCTTATAATACTTTATTACAATATAAATATTATAAGCCCCTTATAGATTTTCCATCCAGCCGATAAAATCGCACTTAGCCATATTCCCCCGGAAAAAAATCGTAAACGATAATTGCGCAACCTCAATTATTACAACATGCCTCTCCGCGGCATTAAAATTTTCGACCACTTCTCATTGGAGATGACGCAATGCGCAAAAGTTTTCGCGTCTTATCAAAGCCGAAGAAAGAGCGGCTTTCAGGGGGAGAGAGCCCGATTCTTTTTCCAAAGACAAGCGCGAGCTTGTTCATTCATTCGCCGCGCTAATACTGAAATCTGCAAAATCGGCGAGCGTGCATCTCCCTCGGCGCTCGTCTCTTTTTGCGATCGGATCGCCGAGGCGGTTGCGAAAAATGCCCGACGATCAAAGGAGGCGTCCGAGGGGGGAAAAACTCCGCGATTTCGAAAATCGGCTTTTTAGTATATATGAACGAAACAATTTGCGTGCCCGGTAATTGAATCTAACGATGCTGCCTCTCGAATGATCATCGATCGCTGTATCCCCCTTTTTTTTCTATTACGAGAGTTGCGTCGAGACTTTGCATAATCGAGGTTAAAAGCTCGGAGGATCCGCGCGGGCATTGAGTTTCAATTAGTCGCCGCGCGGCGACTTTTTTCCGAGTGCGTTTATTTTCTCGAAAGGACTGGATTCCGGACGTAATTAGCGGACGTGCATCTGGCAAAGGGACGAAATCGAGATGGCGCCGTTGAAATGTAGGTCGAGCGCCGCTGTCGACTCTCCTTAAGTCAAACGTTCTCTCACTTCGCGCTCTGCCCGGTGGACTGCTTGTACCTTTTTTTCGGCATTCTTGTTTTCTGCTTTCGCGGTGCCTGCCTCTCCTCTGACTTTGACTTTAATCGCTTTAAGATGAGCCCGAAGAATGCAAATTATGCGAGTAGGAAGTGACTTTGACGCGGGTAATGAGAAAAGTTATGCGGGGTACTGATTATTTGTAATGGAGTTTGGATTTTGTCGTCGTTTGCGCGACAAAGTTTTAATTTAAGATCAATTTATTTACTGTTTTAATTATTTCGAGAGTGAAAAATTAATATTGTATGTTTTATATTGTTTTAAAATGAAGATGTTTGGTTCTTGCAAAGGATAGGCAATGTATTGTATGTATAATTTATTCAAATAAATCAACGTTGAGAATATTTTTAAAAAGATTTGCATTTTTACTTACGGGATACAATCGTAAAAAGGTGCTTTTATTGAGTAGCAAAGTAATTTATTGATAATAATAATCAATCATTACTCAGCAAAAATTTACAGCGTTCGTTGCTTTTTACTCTGGAATTTTAACGGTCATCGTTCGAATGTGTATGCAATTTTGATAAACAAACATTGCGAGATTCTAGCAGATTGCAATATTTCGTAACTTCTTTTACGGATAGTTCGATCGTTCACAGAGTACCGGCAAGAATTTAGAGTAATAAAAGTTCAATAAATATTTTTTACCTGTACTTGCTGAATGTTCATATTAAAATATTACACGTCACCTACGTCATTTTTTACTTTGCAATTCCGAAATTCCCACTTTACAATCCCACATTATAACATGACAGTAATCAACGGCCCTTCCCCGGCGGCGGCCTAAAAATCCGAAAAGAGCCCAGCCCGAGTATCAAAGGCGCGTATAAATGAAGCCAGCCTAAACACCGTAAATTTATCACTCGCGCTTCCTTCTCTTTTCATCATCCCGACTCGGGGCCGGTCGTCGTCGTCGTCGTCGTTGCCGCGGCGAGGCAGTTCGCGCGTCTCACGTTCGGGCGCATTCCGCGCGTCGTCGTCGCGACGGCACGCGTCACGTTTTTGCGCGGATGAATTCGCATAACGAGAGGAGAGCCGAGCTCTGCACGCGTCTCTCTTACGCAACGCCGAGATGTTTTGGCGCCACGACTCGAGTCGGCGGCGATTTCGCGATAAGGCTGCAGGCCGTCGTCGTCGCCGCGGCCGCCGATTAAGAAATATCTCTCTGCCTAATTAGGGTTCGACGCCGTTTCGTGACGAGCGGCGCGCTCCTTTTGCCGAGGAATTCCGCGGCGGCTGTGGCTTTCGTAAAGAGATCGACGCTTTTTTGCGGGAGGACGGGGGAGCTTGTTGGATTGGGGAGATAGTGGAAGTAGGAAATTTTTGGAGGTGAACGGGATTTTTCGTTGGAAAATACGTGTAGGAGCGCTTGGTTTGCGAGTAAGAAGAGAGTGCTCGAATTGGAAGTTGTAGGTTTTGGTAAAATTTTTTTAAGTGTGGAAATTTATAAAAGCTCGCGTTTTTCAGTTGATAATTAACTCAATAGATTTAAAAGTATATAGGTAAATCAAAAACTAAAACATGCACTTCCTAACAAATACCAAAGTTTGATAAAACCTCGAGACCTGCACTCTTCATGTTCACCCTGTAAACAACGTATTCCTTTTCTGTCAGGCAGTACGGAAAAGCGTTGGGATTGACTTCTTGCACAATGAAAGCGATTCCCAATGAATTTCTGCTATCTAGATGATACCATTCGAAGAATATTGTACACGATGCCTACATACATTAAGATTGCACCGCAGCGACGTATACGATGATGTTTTCTCGGTAAGACAGTCGTTAATTAGTCTGCATTGCGCTTAGATTAGAATGTACGACATTGTTGCTCTCCGAGCGGAGCTACGTGATTCATGTAGTGCAGGTTTTGTCGCAGTTCTCGTGCTCGTAGTTTATGGGTCTTTCTAAACACAATATGCATCTTGTAGGATTCATTTCTCGAATGTATCCGTAATGAGTTAAGCCTTTTGCACGAGTTACGTCTTTATGGCCGTCATTACGTCAAGGAAATTTTGCATGTGATTGAAGTAGATTGTATATCTAACATAATTTCATTTGTTATTTATTAAGTACACAATAGCTTTTACAGTTAGAAAAAATTTTGTGCGGTTTGTTCAAGGGCTGTTTACTCAGCTTGTCACTAGAGAAGTTTAATCGAGTTTTAATCGAGTTAAAAAATGTTAAACGATAAACAGTTTCAGTGCTGATGAGAAACTGAAACTGGGGAAAGCCGAAAAAATGGGGAACAATACTCAAGTTAAATTACTACATATCTGTCAGTAAATTTTTTTCTTATTTGTTCGAGTTACAAAAGTGGCTGTGGTTTAGGTTTCTGCGAATCGGCTGGAGCGAAAAATTAAAAACCAATAGTCTTTTTGAGCAACAAATTAGCAGCAAAATATGCCACCATTCTCGTACTGATATCTTTATAATGTCAGGAGATAGAAAGAGTGGCTACGCTAGCTTAACATCAAGTTAGCGTACTCATTGTTTTTCGGGAACGGCTGGAGCAACAAAATCGTAACAAATTAGCAAACAAAATATGCCTACGATTTGATTACGGGCTTAACGAAGTAGCTACGCCGTATAGCTCAACATGCGTCATTCCCGCCCCGACTTAGCGCGCCTTATGCACGTGGAGCCGTTCCAAAGTAAGCCGCGGCGCATTCATCACGTTTGGGATTCGCGCGAAATCACCCGGCTCCACTCTAAATCCGTATGCGCGCGCGGTCAGCATTATTTGATCCTTTGTCGCGAGTAGCCTTTAAACGCGCCGAGCGGCCTTTGATATATATATACGCCGTTCGGCTGTCCGAACCCCGGGATTGCCGGCCGTTTGATCTCCGCAGGCCGGATTGAGAGTCGACGGAGTGTAGCTTCTGGAGCTACTTGCGGCGACGAGTGAAACGCGCGGCGGCTGAGGACCGGAACCAAGTGGGCGGCCTGCGGGTGGTGCTGCATTGTGGTTTTCTTCTTGCTGCAGAGGGGGGAATGGGGGAAATGTGTCAAATGCTCGACTGCTGCTGGGATTGAAATATTGTAGCTGAAGTTTAAATTGGATTGGAGTTTCGGCTAATTTAACTTCAGTATTCAACGCGAGTTTTGAACTCGATGCAACGCGATTTTAAACTGCGCTTAACTTGTCACCTTTGAGTAAGAATTTATTTAAATCAATTTTTTAGTTCGTTTCGTATAAAAAGCAAAGATTGTTAAGTATGTATTAAGAAAATCAATTTCTTATATCGACGATTAAAATTCCTTTTGCAGAAACTTATGAATTAGTATTGCCATGATTCATAATTAAATCAAAATATTTTAACCACTTGTGGTTGTAAAAGCACGAAAGGTGCAACAAAAATTTCGTTCAAAACTCATAACATATAGGAATGGCATGAAATTAAATGCTTTCGTCGATTGAAAACGAGTTGAAGAAAGAGAAAAACGTGACAACATCGACTGAATCGGCTCACTGCCTTCCATAATAGGTACTTGATTACTCGTAATAATTAATCCACGCTGCAAATTTGCTCGATCGAAGAAATCGCGTAATGGAATTTAATGGAAAAGCGGTACACATAAATACAAAGCTTTGGGGTGGCAGCATTAATCATCGGCAATTCCTGCTTCATCTGAATACGGATTAAACTTTGCTGCAATACATTTTTCGACCGAATTGAATTTAAAACAAAAAATCGACTACGACATTAGGTTCAAGTTTAAAATAAATCAATAGATTTAAACGCTTGCAATTCGTAAATAGCAAAAATAATTGCTACTCCTTACCGGCCAATTGAAATACAATATCACAATACGAGGCCGATATGAAAAGGTTTGAATGAGTAAAGAGCTGCGCAGCTCGAGCCAACGCACAATATCATCTCGGCGCGCCTGTATAATTGCCTTTCTTCCATAGGATCCCGTTCTTTTTTTGCGGCCCGGAATATCGCGCTCGTTAAAGGTTCGAGGCCGTCTGCGAGGCGATCGGCTAGGCGCGATAAGCAGCCCGGAGCAGGAAGTCGCGCCTGGCCTCTCCTTCTTGTTCTTCTTCTTCTTCTTCTTCGGCCTCCTACTTCGGGATTGTGTACCGACAACGAGCAATTTATATTTTGATAGCGACGATATATTTTGTCAGCCGGCGCTGTAAAAAGTTTGGGCCATTTTATTGAGCCTGTCGCTGCTACCGAATCGCAAAACTCTTCCGAGAGCTGGTTTGCTTTTTGATGATTCGACCGATACGAGCCAATTATGGGGGGCATTTTTGCGGGAGAGTAATGTACTGGATGTGAATTGGCGTACGTTTTCGGAAAAGAAAGTAAGTAATTGACTCGAGTAAAAGACTGATGCCAACGAAATAATCAAAAGCTTATGTATCAGCTCATTTAGGTAACAGCATTTCTCCGCGACGAAAGTAGCAAATCTGCGGGCAGCAAACCTCTGGTTCTCGGAGCAGGAAGCCGCGGTTCTCTTATATATACGCACGCAAAACACACGCGACTCCTCGGCCTCACCGTCGATTTCTCAGTTACACCTTCCGCCGTTGCTCGGCGCACCGCAGCTCTCGCGGAAAATCCTCCCGGTAGTTAATGCGCACGCGCGCAGCTCGCGAAGCCGCGAAACCGCGGCCGAGTACAAACAAGGATGTGGATTTCGCGCGGCGATTCCAGCTCGCGACGCGAGGTGAAACGCGCGTTGTGCGGTTCCGCGCGGATTGTCCGCGACTCGTTCGATTTCGAGGGTGATCGTAAAGTAGCCGTCGATCATGATTCATTTTATCGAGCGGTTTTGCGTACGTAATTGCGCGACGTCCAGCCGAGTGTAATGGCGGTTTTTATGGACGGTAGAGCGCTTTTACGAATGCGGTGGGCTGAGAGTAACGGGAACCGAAAATGGCGATTAGGATGCTAACGACTTGATTTGATGATATTTCATAAATTCCCGCTGGAATTACGGAGTTTGTGAGTAAACGCACGAGCAAAATTTCGTCGGGGATACATATGTAACTTGTTGCTTTGGTAAAATTAAAAAGCGCGATTAGGGTTATTTTATGTATTAATATATTAGCTAACTATAATTTAATTAGAACGTAAATTTGAATTTAAGAGATTGTAAATTCAGTAGATAAATGTTATTTTAAGATCGAGAAACAAAATATGCGGTTGTAAAATATTTAATTAGAACATATCTTTATGAAATTTTACGCTAAAACTCACAAAGAAAAATAATGTATTGAAGTTTAATTTAACTTTTTAAAGATCATTACAAATATACTTACAAGTATGGTAAAGATGAATAATAGTTAAAATAACAATAAAGTGAATAATAAAGTGAATCAATGCGCTTCTTAATTTCAGTGTTCTCTCCTCAGTTTTCCTTCCATCCGTCCGCGACCCTTGAACAAACACAAAAGCAGTAAACCCTCCTCAAACGTAAAATCCCGTAAGAAATCAGCGCTACGTCACGTCTCACATTTGCTCCGCGCGAGCAAAGCAACAAAAACGCCCCCCGGGGAAGACGAATTGGCGCAAAGTTGCTAACGCCGCTTCCACATCTCCAAAACGGAACTCGCGAGTCAACATCTTCAAACATCGGCCGCCCGAAAATAATTCCGGCGCGGCCGCGGCGCACAAAGAATCATAACTGGCCGCGAGGAATTCGGCTCTGAAGCTCTTTATTCATCGCGTCCGCATAAATCTTTTGCGGCGGCCGCCGTGCGTCCGCGACCCCTTAAATCACGCGCTTTTTACGTAGGCGGATTTTTGAAACGCGCGCCTGCTTATTTTTCTTTTCGAGCGAATTTGCTGCCGCTCTAATTCACGACGAGAGAAAAATGGCCGTTAATCAGATTAATTGATGGAGAAAACGGGACAAAGCGGGCATCTCGCATTATTTAAGTTTATAACTTTTGCCTTGTATTAATGTTCTTCATATGGGAACACTAATAACCTTATACTATAGCATAAAACTAATTTCTCTGATGAAAAATATATTCAATATTTAAATA
This sequence comes from Ormyrus labotus, assembly GCA_035582975.1. Taxonomy (NCBI): domain Eukaryota; kingdom Metazoa; phylum Arthropoda; class Insecta; order Hymenoptera; family Ormyridae; genus Ormyrus; species Ormyrus labotus. The sequence continues at coordinate 22,271 of JAWWEO010010876.1, forward strand.
GAACTATAAGCTTTTAAAAGCCTTAAACCCCCTGTATGTACCATACAAAAACTAAACTCTTCGAAGCGCATCACGTCGCAATAACCGCTAAAAGAGAGCGTCTTCACCTCTCGAGCCTACAAACAAAGAAGCCACCGTACCTCGGACTTACGCACTCGGATCGGCTCGATTGGCCTGCAATTACAGTATCGGTAATAAATTCAGCTGGTAGTTTTCTCGCTCTAAATTTACTTGCGCGAGTTGCTCGTCGCCTCGGGTATGTACCGTTGCGCCGATTATGTCTTTATTACGTTCGTACCCTCCTCTCTCTCTCTCTCTCTCCCGCCAAATCATCGCGACGTCGTCGTCGTCGTAAATTCCGCGCTCCTTTGTCCGCTGCCTCGTCCGCGGGGAGATTACGATCGCCGCCTTTTTTGCTCCGCTCGATTGCTTATCAGTGTCGGCCGATCGGGCAATTAAGGGCTTTGCGAAAACGCGAAAATATTTTTGTGGGCGCGGATATTCTTTTGAAATTGATGGCTCAATTAGTTTTGGAGGAAGCGATCCTGAATAGCTGATGTCACTGCGGTGTGAATTTTTTTTTAAATATTTCGAGGCCGAAGGCTATTAATCAATATGCAGAGAGAGATTATGTAGACAGATTATGGCGCTTTAATTTAAAAATTTTTAATTTACAAGGTCTTTGTAGGTAATTTGCAATAAAATTATTTTTTACTCAATTTATGTGGTACATTAAATCTAAAGAAATTAATCAATACTTTAAATTCGGTATTATTATAACGCATTTTCTTTTAACAAAAGGTGATCTCCTTTCAAAAGTTTAAATTTATAGAAACTGCTTTAAATTAATCAAGCACTCTAATTACGACACTGCTTTACTATTGCAATTGAATTTAATGCAGTTACGTGTCTTGAAGATTGAAATATTGACAAATATTTCGTTACTATTATGACCAAAAGTATAAGTTCTCTTACAGCATCTGCCCAATAAAATAAATTCTTTTATTATTCAAGAATTCATTTCTATTCACGCACTATTTCTTAATCGGCCAAGCAAAACTCGAATTAAATTCAGAAGTAAAGTGTCAATCAAGCATTGTCAAGTGTCTAAACCTAAAAAAAAATGTATATAGAAATCGCTTTGATAAATCAAAGCTATAACGCCGCGCGGCAAGAATGTTTTGACTTAATTATTCGATTGTACTGTCACATACATAAAACACTTGAAAATGTTTATTCGCAAATAACCAATTGCACAATAACAGAGAAGTACATCTCGTAACTTGTGCAAGTCATCAAGAAAACGAAAGTCAATTTCGTAGTTCGGTTTAAAACAATATCCTATATATATTTTATTACCTGCAGTATAGGTATACGGATTAATCGATTTTTTATGAGTCACTTATTTATTTACGAAAATAAAGTCATTTAAAAGTGACCAATGTTATGTAATCCTAAAATGAAATTAGATGAGTCACGTATTTGCTGATTTTTCTTTCTAGTGTATCACGAAACTGAATGTAGTCTCTAAAAGTAAAACAAGAATAGATGAAAATGTCTTACTTAAAGCTATTTCAAACATAATTGGAATGATAATTAAAAGTACTTCAACGAAATTAGACGGTGTTCTGTTCTTATTCCCATTCTTATAGTCTATTTACATAATGGAAATAAAGAAAGTTTTCTATTTATACACCTAAATGATTTTAAAAGTATTGTAAGAATAATTGGATTTCAAGTAACGTCTTCTCGATTCATTTAGATAAAGTCAATTAGTTGAACAGCATATTTTGCTCTTCTATCTACTCAGGCAAATTGCCGAGCTTTTCTTTGAAGGCATAATATCAATCACTCCTGAAATTAGATGTCTAAAATAAAAAAAATGACGCCTAATGTTTCAAATCGAATCTAATATAGTAATTTATATTTGAAATATTAAAATCCTTTTAGATTACGAAACACTAGGAAACTAATCAACGATTCGCACGTATTTCTAATACTCCATTTTCTAACAATTTAATCGATCACCTTTACAAAAAGTGCATAGAAAAAAACACATTCTCCAAACTCTATATTTACCAGCGTAAATCAATTTCGAGTAATTACATTTTAAAATGTTTCGTTTCGAATTCTCGCTTCTCAGTTTAGAAAAATGGCCTAGAGAAGCTCTTTTGACCCGATGGCGCTTCATTAAAAATGTCGGTATCAATCAGTGACGTAATTGAATGTCAAAAGTCAAAACCATACGAGGGAACGACCGCGGCAAATGGGATCTCGGGCGTAAATGGAAGATAAACGTCCATCAATATACCGTGTCCTGTCTTCTTTTCAATTCCAGCGCGTCTCTCCGCCCTTCCTGGTGCATTTGTCAAGCCTTTGTCAAAATAAAAAGTCAATTATCTCCTTTACGGGAGTGTCTAAAACGTGCTTGAAGAAAGTTGCCGCTTCGGAACCATAAAAACGTTGAAAAATTCTCTTCGGTGAAGAGACAGTAAAAAGAAACGAACTATTCGACGTTGGAGTGAGATTTGATTTAACACAAATTTTTATATGAAATTTATTTGGCACAATGTGTTTTAAACTGAACATCTCAAATTATAGAATATTGATTAATAAAAAATATATTATTGTACACTCTAACTTTCTAAACAAAGAATGAATATTCCACCCAGTAGATTGCACGAACTAAGTTTTTTTAATATATCTGCTTAAAATTCGTATTCGTTAAAACTTTTTCAAAATAATTAAATTTTCTTGTCTTTCTACCTAATTTTTAAAAAAAAATATTTTGTTCCTAATATATTTTTGCGATTTCGAAGCTACAACGATACATAAATCAGTAACAAAACCTCCTAGGAAACAGCATTAAAAATTGCACAGCCAAACAGATTTTGAATATTTTTATGAAAATCGCTGGCTTATAGTTGAACATAAATACTGATTATTGCTTATTAGTCAAAACACGGATTTTTCGCACAAACGTAAAACTTTTGAACTTCATTTTGTACAATAAATTTACTTATATTACATAAATTATGAAACTTATTATAACATCTATCTCTCCTAGTAAAGTATCGGGAATGTTGTCTTGTATGATATCAATTGCTTTATACTGCAGCTTACTGCAGCATTGCTTTGTTTTTTGATAATTCATATATCGGTCAAAGAAATTTAATGAAGGCACTTGGAGAAGTTAAAATTAGCTATTATGGTTCTTTGATTTTGAACCAAAACGTGTTTATTTTAAAGCTTATAACTCTCAAATTAAGTGATTAAATTAATTGCTATGAAAAAATTTTTGGTAATTAAGAATATGAATAGCTGTAATTTGTAAAAATTTCAAGTCATTTTGTCAACTAGTTTTTGTGTAAAAAGCTGAAAACTGAACAAAATAAGTTTTCTATGTCCAACGATTACGGGAATAAAAAACCTTCAATTGACTTGAAATTTTGGGAAAAGGTAGATTTTTTGTGTATTTCAGTCGAGTTTGTTGCGCAGCTTGAGAAACTTATGAGGTCGAAAGATATTGAGGTTTCATTTTTTTTTTCTAAAATTTTTTGAAAGTCTGCATCTTAGGAAATAATCCTCTATTAAAAAAGTGATTGCGGAAAAGTGAAGCCGAAAATGGATTGGTTAATTCTGAAGAATCAACAAATGTAATTGGTTCAAATGACGTTACTATATTGGACTTAAAGATTTAGTTTGATTGGTTAGAGAGTAACGTAAGGTTAGGTCAAAGTATAAGAGATAAAATTTAAAATGAATAAATTTTGTAATCAAGTTTCAAGGATATTGATGGAACTGTAGATGCAAAATGTTTTTTGATAATAAAAAATTAAAATTAAAAAATTAATCTCTAAGCATTTTCACTGATATTTAGTTTTTCTATATATGCTTTAATTTCTAACCTCAAATTTTATTGTTAGCATAAATTAAAGATAAAACATAACTTATTGGATACATGTATTATATCGTATTGAATCAAATATAAAGATTAATGCGAACTAAATGGAAGAAGAATTCGTATTTATATAATGGAATAAATATAGAGCGCGCGAAGCGCGCATGAATGTACCTAGTTTTTTAAATTAAAAATAATTTTTAAGATTCAAGCACTAGTTTTTGTTTTATAACAATTTTAAATTATACAACATATTGCAATTGTGTAGTACAGTCATATTGTTTATTTTATCTGCTTCGACAAGTGATACTGAGATACTGCAATGTTATTGCGAAACATCTTAAGAAGTCTAGATATAATATGTAAATATAATATAAATATATAGCTTTGATAGAAAATGCATTTAATTTTTTAGATTAAGAAATAATCAGATAGAAATTCATATAATCCAGTTAAATTGTTTATTATAATAAAAGTAAATAGTTTAATAATACTGTTATAAACTATAGAATAATTTTAATGCAAATATTATAGTTTTTAAAATTATTTCTCATGAGATACTCATGTTTTTCAATTAACATATAAGCAAACAATTTTAAATATAAACTGTAAAACATATTAATGCAATTCAAGTAAAATAAAAAATATTTATGAAATTAAGAAATTGGCGTACGTAACTATTTAAACGGATTCCAGTTGTAAGAATCATATAAATAAAACTTCCAACAATCTACTCCTTTTCATATTATCCCAAGTATAAGCAACTCTAGGCCAACATCTGCAACACCCCGTATACCTGAGATAATATGAAAAGGAGCAGATTGTTGAAAGTTTTACTTATTTGACCCTTACAATCGGGCTCCATTTTACGTACGCAAATTTCCCAATTTCACAAATATTCGTTAGTTTTATTTGAACACTTATTTAATTGTTTAGGTTCCATTTATGTATTTATACGGAATTGATATTTTAAGTATAAAGATTGGAAAAAATTACCTAAAGCTATCATTTTTATTCAAATAATAAAAATAAATACGTGATTAAACAAAAATCGATTTATATAAAGAAATTGGCCTACGTGACTATTTAAATGGAGCCCGGTTAATAAGGATCACTTTTAACAATCTGCTCCTTTTCATATTACCCCAGGTATAAGCAGTTCCGATTCTAAGCCAACAGCTGCAGATCTTGTAAGAGAGCGAAGCTTCTTTGAATGTCAACAGATTGGATTTCTGCTTAACTAACTATATCCCAACTGAACATTTTTTCTACTCTTCAAGTAAATTGGTCTTCAATTTTCAGTTGGAAATTTTTGGAAAGTTTTTTGCCAGAATCAGAAAGAACAATTTTTACATAAGAAAACATATTTTACTATAAAGTGTTCATGAAATTTTATCACTTTTTTAAATGAAATATGAATTGCAGTGGTCATGTGAAATAATTTTAAAAACTATAATATTTGCATTAAAATTATTATATAATTTGTAACGGTATTATTAATTTATACACTTTTATTATAATCAACAGTTTCATTTGGATTTTATGAATTTCTCTATACAATCTTATATCGATCTAGTTCATTATACTTTCTATACTTGCTATATAGAAAATATGCCTACATTCTATTAAGAATATGATGGAATGGGAATCGATAGTCACACAGACCATAAATTTAAGATGTTTAACTTACTCCCTGTTGCAAGCGTCGCCTCTCCCTCAAAGTTTCTCTCTTTCTCCCCCTCTCTCTCTATCTCTCTCTCCCGCTTTCTCTTTCCTGAACTAATTACTTTTAAATTTTGAAGGGGACAAAAATTTGGCCTATAGCTCTGGATCTTAGTAGGGTAGGTCGAGCAATATAAAAGGGCCCCAACTTGGTGTACGATCACTTAGTTTGCTGCAGGCATTGCTGAACTTCTAATCACAGTCTGTCTAATTTTGACCGTGTCTTCGACGCTCAAAGGTAAGTTTATTTTTGCAATTTTAGATATTTTTCAAATTTAAAGTAAACGCCCAATTACTGCTAACTTCTGAATGTTATATTCTGAAAACTTTCTTTTCATTGGAAACTTTTTCAAAAAACGTAACATTTTTTATTAGGGAATTTTCAAATTTTCAAATGTAATATTTCAAAATGAAATACTTCAGATTTATTACATTTAAAGTTTTCGATGAAAATTGTTTCAATTTAAGAAAGTAAAAAGTAAAAAAAAAATTATTTATTTTCAGAAAAAAATGGCTTCAATCAAGTTTTCCTTGTTTTGTTGGTGATTGCAGCTGTCGTCGGTGCTCAGCATTTTAATATAACACCATTGCTGAAAAATAAAACAATCGTTCAGCGACAGATCGATTGTATCACGAAGAAACGTCCCTGCGACGTTCTTGGGAAGCAAATTGTGAGTTTACTTCCCGATGCTCTCCATAAAAATTGTGCACGCTGCGACGAGTTCGAGAAAGGTGTCGCGCAGCAACTGATAGCCTTCGTGCAACAAAACTACCCCAAGGAATGGCGCATCATTCAAGGGATGTACTAAAGCGTGTACGCAATGGCTGTTTAATTTTAGATTTCTGTAATGTGTGTTGTAGTGAGCGAGTGAGTAACGGAAAATGTCGTCTATACGTCAGTTTCATTCTGAATTCGCAAACCTTTTTTTTTAAGTGGTAACATTTTATTACACTGATTTTATTACACTGACTGTGTCCATATGTGAGGATGCTTGGTAGTGCTTTTTTAAATAATCGACAACATGATGTCTGGATCTCCGATTAAACTCGAGCATAGTATGACTGTATGTATATGTATAAACGTGACTGTATTATCGTAAAATTAAAAGCAATGTGTTAATGAATAAATAGTAAATATCATGTTACATTTTTAGTTCAATTGATATTTTCTTATTTTATTTTATCCCGACTCCCTTTTCCATTAATTTGTTACTTTCACAAAAAGCAACAACGTCAATATATGTAAGGGACTATTTTTATATATATTTTATAGAAATCTTTAATTGGTACCGTCGTTATGTCTTGACGGCTTTTAACGACTAAAATTTAATGTTACTTTTCCAATTTTTTATCGCTATGAGAAACATCGCAACTCCATAAAATTTTTGATGCAGATTTATAATATTATAGATTAATTATACTAGTGACATCATGCGCGCTTTATTTATAATAATATGAAATTTAAAAACTCAACATAAATTATAGTACACTTACAATTGTTTTTATTTAATTCTAATCGGGAACCACACAAAACTTTCTTTTACATGTAAGTCATGTAATCAATAAAAATTTTATCCAAGCATTTTCTTATTATTAACGTAATATTTTTATTTATTTTTATTTTTATGTGCAATATAATCAATTGTTTTAAACAGTATGTCTTCAAGTACTTTTATTTAATATATTTATTATTATTTACTATCTACGATACTTCGACTTACCTTTGACTTTCAATTTTTTAATTTTTTAAATCTAAATAAACCAGAAATTAGACACAAAGTCCTTCACGACAGTTTCGAACATATTGTCAACACATGCTTTAATTAAGTCGGGTTAGAATCTTTCTACAGTCGTATTTCTTACGTATAAAATTATTTATCAAATTATCAATAATCATAGATAATCGTAAAAAAAACATTATTAGATGAATTACGTATAAGGTATTGTACTCTTTCAAAAATAAAAATCTAGAGACAAAACTTTGAATTTCCACACTTTTTTCATGCTCAACCAACCACATTTTTTAAAGAAAGCATTATGGATAATGTAAAAATAATTAAAAGTGGACCTTATACGAGTTTATAAAGCATACAATGTGCCAACTTTATCGATGGTCTTCGGTGCGATCGAAACGCCACCATAAAGTCAGCTGTTGAGTTTAATGTACTAACTATATTGACATGCTTCTCATTTTTACTGAAGAAATTCAGTTTCAGATAAGTATTACATTTTTAAATATATAACCTATTCAAAAAAATTATTTTCATAATATAAGTACCTGATTCTTTGTTTTTATGTTAATTTTTCAGGTAGCTGTTAATTTGTCAGGTCCAGCAGTACAGGGTAACAGCATTTATTTATGTAAGAGCGCAAAGAGTGGTAAGTACAATAAAATAAGCGTTAATTTTTAAGATTATTATGGATTATATGTCCTTAAGAATTAATAAACAAAATTTTAAAAATAAAGTATGAGTCTAATAAGTGTATGATTTATTTACACATTATTATTAAAGATGATAAACATATTTTGTATGAAAAAGTACAAATATTTTATGAGAAGTTATGTAAAGTAATGTTATTTTTAGAAATAACGTCAATTTTCAAACAAAGCTTGTAAATTTTGTCTACAGAATTGTAATGTTTAATATTTGCACTAATTGTAATATTTGTCTATAGAATTGAAATTTTGATCTTAAAAAGTATACGTGTGTTAATTATAATATATTTTAATATTAGCTAGGTAGTGGAGGCTTAGAGGTCCAGAAATGGAATTTGACTGTAACGAGAGTCAAATTCATGATCAGACGAGAATCTGGACGAAGCGGACATATCTCAGGATCAAGACAGCGTTAGGGCCTGTGGCTGTACATATCATCTCTATATGTACCAGCGATAAGTCTCTGTGAGTTTCATGGGAATCCATGACCCGAATGTCATATGTTCTCCTTGATAGTAGTATATTAAGATATTAGTGTGAAAAAAGTGATTCTTGCACGAGTGGAGAATCATCTTCCACATCTGCATCTTTGATTAGAATCTTAAGTTCTAAAAACTTTCTTATAACAAAATTTTGTTTCAAATTTTTTTCAACTACTTAACAAAGCGTATTATATTTTAATCTAAATCAATTAAGATTGAAAATTGATGTCATTATATTTCTAGAAATTAAAAAGCAAAATTAATGAGCAAAATTTTTAATTTTAATTTAACAGTTATTTATTAAACGCTCTAGGATTTCTCCTCGGCTTCTACATACATTAATTTGGTTTTGAATATAAAGATAGTGAATAATAATTTAACAATTTTTCTTGTGTATGTGGTATGTACACGTGTATAATAAATATGTGTTAGAGTGTGAATGAATATTTGTGAGCATGTTTGTGCATATGCGTTTGTTTATAAAGATCTACATAGAGAATTCGAATTGACATTATTCTTAATTGCTTAGGCAAAATTAGTGAGTAATAACTGGAAAATACAAACTTTTATTATCTTATTTATCAACAAGGGGAGAAAGTAAGCTATTTCTCGCGAGTGTGAGGTAATCTGCTCCAGTCAGAGTCGAGGGCGATGAAGGCACCCGAAACAGAGACGAGTGCTGGAAACCTTACGCGAGTCTGAAATATCTTTTTTTCCCGTGTTAGACACCGTGTTTTTTTTTCAACGAAGGCATAAAAAGTCCTCTTTTGGTGTTAGAAACTTAAATAGATGATCGTGCATTTCAAATCGTGCACAGAAATAAAAAAAAATTTTTTTTTCAATTTTAAAAATTAAAAAATGTGACTTTGTTCTCCGCTGTAAACGAGGAAAAGTCTTTTTTTTCTTAGGGAATAACGTTTTTCCCCGCTTGGACAAACAATTTTGTCAAACGTTTGAAATTCGCGATTTTCTTTGCTACTTTGAGGGCCATTTCATGCCAGAGTTGGGAAAAATATTTTTATGCTTTATACTTAAATGCATTTAACATTTATAAAATTACAATAATTTAAGGGGGTTATATACTGATTTTTCCCTCCTATAAAAAGCCCTGAAAAAAAAAATCTGTATGATTATGGTTTCTT
>JAWWEO010010936.1:0-31896 GCA_035582975.1 Ormyrus labotus
AATTAATAATACAAACGAGATAATAATGGAACAATAAATTAGTTAGGAGGAAGCTAACTGTCAATGACTTGGCAGCGTTTTTTTTTATAAATTTACTTACGTTGTTGAATGAAAGAACGACAAGGATGCAGCTGCTGAGTGCTGCCGTCTCGCGTCGAATTCTCATTCGACTTAAATATTGTCTGCGCACTGCGCCTGTTGCAGTGGAAATGGAATAACACATGCAACGTTTATTTGACAGAATATGGTGATTCTATAATGTATAACTATTTACGTTTTATAATTTCCTATCGCCTGAACGTGGTAGTTTAACTCGCGATTATGAAACTGTTTTAACTCTGAGTTTAGCGAGCCAACTTGTGGTACAAAAGAATTCTGCAGGCCCAACTGTAGCTAACTTTAGCGGGAAAATGCTGCGCGGCGAGTATCACCATCACATGACACTGTTTTTTATTTACGGCTTATGCTTATGGACTGCTGCCTTCTTTATCGCGAGTAGTAGGCTGTTCTTTAGCAATAAGCGCATTTAGATGGCGCTAAGGTTACTCTATTCTTGCAAGGAAATAACTTTAAATGCACAGCCCGCGCTTCCATGGCGATAATAGTTTTGTTTACAAACGATCTACCGCGTGTAGACTGAGTATTTTTTCGAACTTGCGACTGTTCTTTCGAGTGAAAAATTTAGAATGGAATCGCAGGACTTTAGTCCCAATTCTTCGCTTCTTTCGGGCGAAGAAGGAATCAAATCGATAGAAAGTTTTCCAAAAGTCACGGTAGAAGAGGTTACATACGAACCGGTGCAAGAAGAAATTTTTAGTTTAATTGACGAGGATCATGACGATATTATTACGAAGGAAAAATTCGATCGCGTTCGACGTAAACTCGGACTCGTGTTGCTTGCCTGGCCCAAACTTGATCTTAGTCACGACGAGTATCTGTCACAATTGCCGGAGAGCTACTCTACTTGCTGCGATATTGAAAGAGCATTTCTCTGGTACGCTGAAAATTTCCGCAAACAATTCCATGCTATTTACCCTCTCCGTAAGCCTTTACTACTTACTTGCGCCAATGAGACTGGTCAACAGGTAGACAAAATATTTATTTAAACTTTTTATATCAATATATCACTAAAACTTCCCTTACGAAAAAAATTATAGTAAGTAGTGACTATATCAGAAACTATACTTAAATTATAATTTATTACAGTAAGATTATAGCTAAACTATAATATTTTCGCACCTTACTATAGTAATCCACTGTAATCAAGTACTACAAGAGATTACTATATTTTATAGTATTTACTATAAGATATAGTTATATAATATAGTTCTACACTATAGCTTACTGTAGTAGATTATAATAGTGCGAAATTATTATAATTAATTATAATCATACTAGTATATTGTACTATAATACTTTTCCGTAAGGGTTGTTTTATTTTACGAATATTTATAAAACTAAAAAAAAAAACTGAGAATAGTGGAATTTAATAATGCATTTAAAATTTGAACACTAAAATAGATAGGTCTAGGATAAGGAGAAGCAAAGAAAAGGAAAAAATAAATGTAAGAGAATTTTGTACAATTGTCTTTTTTTAATCTCCGTGTATTATCGGTAAATATTTTTAACTTTCACATCGTACAAAGGCGATCTTTAGATAGAAAAGAACCAAATTATAAATAAAATCACTAATGACACAAACTTTATTTAAAATTTTACGTCCAGTTTACTATCAGTTATGCAAAGATAACAATAATAATATAGGAATGCAGAAATGCAAAAATTATTTTCACGCTTAATTATTATTTTTCAACACTTCTTACTCTTCCAAAATCTATTATATCGTTTTAAACTTTTATATTTATTTTAAGAAAGGCGTTCAGAGAAAACTTACGTAAATGAAAAAGAATGGAAAGAGACCGGAAAAAATCTCAAATGATTTTTAATAATAATATAATAATGAAAACAATATTTATGTTTTGATTTTATGTTGTCTCTTTCATTTTCTTTTTCCATTTTATATCTACTTTTTTTAACACTTTTAAAACACTTGTCTTCTCTCTCCCTAATTTTCAGTCTAAATTATAAAATAAAGTTTTATATCTTGCTATAAATTTACATTCACATACAATTAAACAGCTTCATATTTCTCGCAGTCTTATTTACAGAAAGAAATTGGTTTTATTTATTCCAAATTCCAAATTTATTAAGGAAATAATAATACTTTGGTTTGTATGCTGTAGTTAGTATTCTTTTTTATAACACATAGTTTATTAATTTATTTTATATTTTAAAAATCACGCGCAAAAGTATTCTTTTTAAGGATATGGATGTTTAACGATTTTAAATTATTTTAGTTGTATTTACAAGTTTTATAAATTTCTTAATACGTTAACAAGATGCGAATCACTTTATCATATCTCACTTAAAAGATGATACTTTTAATTTAACTCTTTTATTTTTTTAAGGAGGGATACCCGGGCTAATAATTATTTCATCCATATCCATGATAAAAATGTACCTAATTCTCATGATATTAGAACAAAGTACTTGAATAATTACGATAAATGTATTAAAAGTAATGTAAAAACATAAGTGGAAATAAGTCGGATCGAATAAAATAAAAAAGAAAAAATTTGTCTTTGAAAACGTTTATTTTTGTTTGTCATACAAATGGGTCAAAGAATAGAAACCATCAAAATCAAAATTGATGTTCATAATACGTTTTGTACAAAAACTTACAGCATACATTGCTTTCAGCCGTTGATAAATAAAAATAACGCACTTAAAACATATAATACTAAAATTATTTACATAAATTACAAACGCATTTTTCGATCCGCAGAAATTCGTATCGTTGTCGATAAGGCGCACGCTACTTCCATATGCAGAGTTAAGCACGTGGCAAGGATGCGCAAGTTTTGTCAGCGAATTTATAGCTTATCAGCCGCCTTACGAACCTCTTCTTCCGGTGAGTATATTGAGTTCGACGTATCCTTGAATCCTTCACTTTCTTTAGGCAGTTATGCGCATTATGGCATTTAATAATACTTGCGCACTCGCCGGAGTTGTTGAAATGACACCGCTGCTCTCTGTTTCCGGTTATCCTCGCGACTATGCTCCTTGAGCACGTGTTTGCTTTTACGTACTTCAACGTACTGATCAACGAGAGAGCCGAATTGAAATATTTCACCTTACATCGGAACGGGAATGTTTGTAAAAAAAAACTTTATTTCGCATTTATTTCCGTTTCTCATTTAGACTTTACTCGTATGTATTTGCAGGACTTCATTGAAATTATTACAATTAATGTAGCGAAGAAAAACTTAATTATACATCTATTTACAACTTTCGTTAAGCAAATGCGGATAACAGGTTTACAAATCTTTAGTTTCACTTCTATGAATGAAAGTAGAAAAGTACAATAATACGGCACGTGTGTAGTGTTTCACTAGACAGAATAATAAGAAATAGGGAAAAAGAGAAGAAGGAGAAAAAAAAGGCGAGAGAGCCGAGGGTATAAAACGTACTGACTAAAATTACGAATAGCCTTCGTCAAGGTCGGCAATATATTACTCTACTGCCGCAAGTGAATGCACAGTGCACGCTCTATGCATCTCTCTTTCTTTCTTTCTCCTTCTTACGCGAATTTGAGGACAAGTACTTTTTACAACATATTTATACATTTTGCGCTCCTCTATTTTTCAAGTCTGTTTTTTCTTTTTTCAAATTTGCTAGTTTCTTCGAACGAAACATAATTATAAAGGTATCTACAGCATAAATTTAATAATTAATGTGGCGACTTAGTCTATTTAGGAATTTGGTATTATTATATATACAACGCAAACCGTCGGTTTTACACGACTCACAGCATTTTTTATGACGATACACACACACATGTCTGCACAGGCTAAACGAAGAGAGTTGTGCGCGCACGCGCGGCAAATTTAAAAGTGCGTCGTTTAAAAAGAATCTTACCTGCGTAAGATATACGCAGCAATCAAAAATAAGATTAAGATTTAATATAAAATCTTTGATTCCAAATAATTAAGTAATTATGATTCAAGTTTTAATATTTATTTTTTCATGTAAAGTTCTTACTTGAAATTAAAAATATTACTTAATAAAAATGATTAATTAATATCAATCATTGGACTTTGAATAAATTACGAAAAAAAATTCATTTTTGTCGAGTGTATTTATGTGTGTGCATATTTTTGTGATTTACATTTATAACAGCATCCTACCGAACTAATTTTCTTGTAGATTTAGATTTCCTATTTGGTTTGTCTTCTTTGTCAGCGGTGCTGCTTGGATTGTTTAATTGATGAACTATGTATTTCAGTTGCATTATATTCGTCTGTGATAATGCTGGGACGCTTAACGATTCTAAAATCTGTACCATTTTTTTGCCGCATCTGATGGCTTCTTTTCTTAGAGATTCTTGAATTTCTTTTTCCGAGCGAGCCAAGACTTCATCGTCGTCGGAACTGATGCCGTAGGAATTTTGTAAATTTCTACGATAATATTGATTGTAATTAGATATAAATTCGTCCATCGTAGCTTTGACTTTGCTCGGTGACTTCTCGCTATAGTGTTTAAAAACCTTTGGTGTGCTCGATGGTATATTAGGGCAGACTGGTGAGACTGCAGTGGGCCCACACTGGGTGTACCATTGCCAAAACCAAGCATTGCTTGATGCTGGATTGAACTTTGCTTGTTCATTTCCTAATAACTGTTGCTGTTGCTGCAGCCATGCGTAGACTGGATTAGTCTTTTTGTCGTCGGTAGCTTTTGCCGCGGATTTGGAGGAATTTGAAACCGATTCCGGAGTACTAGAATTGCAAGTATTGGAAGTCTTGCTACCTACCATAGTTTTAGAACTTGATGAAGGAGCAGTAATGGGGTACGGCTGATATCCTACTCCATTCTGATATTCACTTGTTTTCCTCGGAGATGCTGGATGCAGCGTTGATGGTGCCTCGGCAGCCGGAGATAATGATTTTCTAGGACAAGATTTGTTTACAGCATCCAATTGGCTTGTCGGAGCAATCGCTTGTGCAGCTACGGAATATGACGATCTTCCATTGTAATTATCGCTTAATCCGCTACTACTTTTAGTGTACTGCAGTCCATTTGCTACGAGCCCAACGGTTTGAGGCATGTTTAAGTTCGGTAAGTGTGAGATACCAGGGAGGCCATTGTTTGACAAATTCATAAGACTTTTAGTCATATTTAGAATACCCATTTGTTGCATCATTAAGGTGCCGGCATCTGATGGATTTACGGAAGTCGCTATCATATTACCTAAGAGGGTATTCAAATAGTCCATGCCGCCTTTTTCCATCTTAACATCGGCTAAAGCTTCGTTCCCGCAATCGTTCGAAGGGCCCGGTATCGCCAAACTAGCGTTGTACTGTGAATCGAGACGAGATCGTTTTGCTGGAGGTGGAACATTCACTACGTTTCCCTCGTCCTCGCTGCCAGCGTGTGCGTTGGCTCCGGATGAGGAAGCCGGCGAATTTGGATCACTGTCCGGCGTGGATGAACTTTTCTGTGTGCCTTTTATTTTTTGCTCGGATTTGCACCATCCTCGGAGCGTGCTCTCTGGCACTCCGATGTCCCTCGCGACCGATGCTTTGCTCTCGCCATCGTGTACGCGGTTGATGGCTTCCACCTTTTCGGCAGTTGTGAGCGGCTTGATTGGCCTCTTGCCGGGCCTCGCTGCAGATTCGCCGCGCATTTTGGCGATTATGTGCTCTTGCAGTTCGTCTCGAAGACGATTCTCCACGGCAGCTCCTACGCTGCTCTTGAATCCCAACTTCGACACTGCTAACGCCGTTTTGAAAAGTTTTATTTTAAAACACTACAAACTTAACTCACTTTTTACAAATAATTAAGAGCGGCACTGTGTTTTAAACAACTATGAATATTTATTATAATTATTCGAGTTAAAAATGTTTTAAAATGTTTATTAACACCGGCACTGATTCTCGGTTCGATGACTTTTTCGAACGTTAGAGCGGTATTAGAGAACGAAGTCTAAGCGGAGCTAGCTGTTGCTCCGTCGAGCGCGGTAAACCTTCTGCCACTTGCCTCGTGAACCGAGGGTCCTCGTACCAGTGACTGGATTCGCCTCTGCCAAGAGTGGGGAGAATCGCGGGAGAGCAGCTTTTGAGTGCTGCCGTCTGGCGCCGACTTGGCGAATTAAATCTTATCCCTACCCCCGCGACTAGCACATGCGCTACTTATACGAGACTAGCGGAGAGTGAGCGAGTGTGCGAGAAAGAGAGAGAGAGAGACGGAGATGAAGAGAGTAATAAAGAACTTTTTATGAATGAAACAACTCGCCCTCCTCGCACGCCGTACAACCCCACCACTGGCTTTAGTACGTACATGCGACTGTCTTCTTTCTGTCGGCGTCGGCGTCTTTTTTCTTTTCGTCGGCACGAGTCTGTGCGGCGTTTCTATTGCACTCCACCGAGAGTTCCCTCTCCCTCTGCGCAAGTGCTCGTAGGTAGGAGAAAAGCGGGAGATAGGCGTCGTGGAAAGTCGACCAATCGGCAATGCGCGCGGGAAATAATATTATTCTGCACGCGGTATGGACTACCCGACCACGAGGTTCTTCCGTAGCACAACACGTGCCTATTTCTCCGGCTGCCTTTCCTTCTTTTCAATGCACTGCCCTTGATCTTGAGCAAAGGAAATAACGTTACCTGGCTCGCGAGCTAAAAAAATCCGACCTTGTCGTTCAATGGTTTCGGTGCATTCAGCCGCTTCCTGCACAAATGCGTCACGCGCCACAGTATTATTATCGCTGCGAAAAAATGCACTTATCGGCGGCTCTTTGCGGCTCGTCCCGTCTCGCGATTCTTGCCGCAAGCAAACAGCCGCACTGGTCTGCTTATATCTGAATTTTCCTTTTCTTTACGGCAACACAATTCAGCTTTTGAACAAGGCAGTGTCCGATTTCCTCTGTTCAATCGGTGTTTACTTGGCCCAACTGATCTCAGCGGCTAGCCTCATCGAGTTTACAAATAGAGCGGCGAGCAAGAACGAGTCTGCTTCTGCTAGCGTGTCAAATGACCGGAGCCGGTGGATCGAGCGCGATAACGATATGACTCGGACACGAGATAGTAACGACACTCTCGCGACGAGTCTCGGCGCTCAACTGCGCGCTCTTGTTGGGAGCCGGCAGCTTTCCGCGGACTCGCGAGCGCGCGCGCGCGCGCATGCCTCCTCCTCCTCCTCCTCCTCGACCGCCTCTCTGGCTTCCTACCCTTCTTCGCGTGCACCGACAACTCTTTTCCGCCAAACTGGTCCCCTCTGCCTTCGCTCGTTCGCGCTACCGACGCCGCGACGCCCGCGAGCGAGCCGAATAATATATATGTATATATATATATATACGCGCGAACCCGGGAGAGAGAGAGAGAGCTGTCTTGAGGTAGTTGTGCCGCAGCAGCTGACGCGTTTTCGTTTAAACAATTGAGCATAACTTTGTTCTCGTGCATTACTTTGCAATTCCCCATGGTAACTTTATAGATAAATGTATAATATACACATTTAAGTCGGATAAAAAAGGAATTTTATCGTCAACAGGCTTTCTCTTTTCATAAGCAATATGTTGAATTGTATTATAATAATTTAATTTTTTGATTTTTTATCTTCTAGATTACTATTACTTAAATTGTCAAAAACGCACGTTTTTTACTAAACGTTTAATTTAAATTCGAAAAATAACTTTACTTAGCGTTTGGTCAAAATTTTTCCTTTTATTATTTTTTAAGTTCATTTGCGTTGGTCTTTTTCATATCTCTTCGTGTACCTCTCAAACTTTTCGTAGAGAAACTGCCAGCAGAGTCGATTTTTTAATCAAATCATATGAAAATTATTGCTTTTAAAAAATTCGATCGTTATTGACCGATTCCATCTCAAATTATGCAGGCCGACTGCACCTGTCTCTCACTTGTAATTTTAGTATATTATTCTATAACTCGGTAAATAAGCGCATACGTATTTTTTTATTTTTCGATATCATAAAAATTGCACGTTTTGTGTATTTTTGAAAAGTGACTTATAAATTTTGGATTCTCAAAAATCGAAAAAAATCAAACATAATTAATACTTAAATAAACTTTAAAAATTCACATCACGCTTTACGCGCGATAGTGCTTATAATAGCAATGGCAATACTAATTAATCGCATAATGCCCCAGTTTAAAGTTTTCGCGCAGAATAATAATTTGATGAAGAAGGAAACATTTCCTCTTTGATTCTCAATGATTCGTTGATACGATTCTTGTAGAAAAACGGTCACTCGTTTCTCGCATCTGCCTGCTCGAGCCACGCGCTGACGGAGAATATTTTCCCGCGCTGGCAGAAATTTATCCTGCATGCTAGAGAAAGAGAACGTCGATTACTGGCCTCCCCTCCCCCCCTCTCTCTCTCTCCTCTTTTTTCATCTATCTCGCTCGAGTGTTTTTTTTTTATTTTGGCAGCGCCGAGCTCGCGGCTCGAATTAAAGAGGACGGGCGAGCGAGCGTGGAATGGATAGATAGAAGAGAGTCGAGTCGAACCGAACGGAGTCTATATAGGTATAGAGAGAAACGCGGAGAGGAGAAAAAAAAAGTCTGAGCGCGGCAGAGGGAAAGAGAAAGAAAAGAGCGCGAGGTATTAGGACCGGCTGTGCGTTCGTTCTCCATCTATTCGCTTCTCTCTCTCTCTCTCTCTCTCTTTCTCTCTCTCTCTCTCTCTCTCTCTCTCGTACGGTCGCGGCGATGCCGGTGACTCAGTCGCCCTGCCTCGTGTTATTCCATCTTGCTCTCTGCTTTGATCCCTTTTTGGCATCGACGCTGACGACGGCATTGTTTTAGCGGGCTTCGCTCTCGGCGATGCGCGAAAAGTTGAGCCGCGCGCGCAATCGGAATCGATTGTACGCGCGGGGCGATCGATGGACTGGATAAGTGGAAGCTCGAAAGGAAAATTAGCGAGCGCGAGTCGCGGCGGCCGTGATCGTAAACGACTGGTAAGCGCGAGCTTTCGATTGTTACGGCCGGCGCCTAATGCCAGCGCGCGAGAGACTATAGCTCAATATAGACGCGCGCATTGCGAAGTGCGCGCGTCGCACCGCGCCCGTTTTTGTCCCCGACGCGGACGCGTTGCAAAATTAGCACCCGTACTCTCGGCGTTGCGCGCCGAGAAACTTGCCACCGTTTTTCATCGGGCCGGCCGAAGAAGCGACTTTTACTTCGCTTATTTACAAGTCTGGGCTATTTGATCGAGGTAGCTTACTGTGTTTAGGGCCGTGACTCGTTGAATTCGTTGCAGGCTGTACTTGGAGGAAAACAGCCTCGTCATTGGGGCAGCAAATCGCAGCAATGCGAATCAATTCTAAGGAGCTGCTTTAGGATTAATTTTTAATGAGAATTATTTGATACATGTTTTATGCGTCGATTGAGTTACCATGGGAAAGATCTTCTGATGTTTTTTTTTTATTTTATAGATCCGAAAAGTACGCGATATCTCGAAAGCGGCGTTTTATTTGTTTAAAGAACGCCTTGCGCGATGTTTTTTGTTTTACCGTTGAAAAATGAAAATTATAATGTTCTTTAAAAGTTGGAAGGCAATAAAAAATATTTCAACCACATTTAAAGTTTCCCTAATCTATCCTCATATCTTCATTCGATAAACCGTCTATTTTGACCAAGTTTTATTGACTTTGGATTGGTTGAATTTCCTGATTTCTAGGGCCCGAAGTCATTGCACTTTTGCCGAGCGAGCTTACAAACTGTGAAAACAATTTACGAGCTCAAAAAAAGAAAGAAAATCAGTCGAATTCGATTGATATTTAGTATTTGATTTCTATTGTTTGTAAATAGAATACTCGCGATTTCGGTGTTTACAATAACTGTCAAATAGGTACGCTCGTGCTGGCTGCTCAGGCTAGACCCTGATTATATTATATACATTATTAATTTAAAGCTATTATTAGCATATTTACAAAGTTCAAAGAAAAGAAAATTAAATGTAAGATAACTTTGCCGCATTCGGGCAGATACATGAAAGTTTAGAAGGGAAGCCAGCAATCTTTGTAACCCTTTTTAAAAAACATAAGGAGAGATTTAACGAATAGCACATTCGCCCAGTGAAAAATGTGCAATGCCGAAACGACGGCTTTAAAATAGTTTGATTAATTTTCGGTAATTGATGGTAAGAGGTGTCACGAAGGGAAGCAGAGATTTAGAGATTGTCGGTTTATCGAATCCTTGCGCGTATACGTAGAGCTTCTCTGCACGCCGTGTTTATAGATGCGGTCAGGGGAAGCTTCGCTTGTTATTCTTGCTAATAGCAGGTTTCGGTTTCAATGGAGTTCTCTCTCTCTCTCTCTCTCTCCTCTTTGCCTCGCATTCCGCATTTGTAGCACTCGCTTTAGAGCTGGGCGACAGCGTAATTCCCTGCAGCGGTCGTTCCTTAATCCGACGATCGTCGGTCTATTAAAATTCAAATGCGCCGAGCTTTTTCCTGCTGTTTATATGAATAGCATCGGTTGTCGAAGAGAA
Organism: Ormyrus labotus; assembly: GCA_035582975.1. Classification (NCBI taxonomy): domain Eukaryota; kingdom Metazoa; phylum Arthropoda; class Insecta; order Hymenoptera; family Ormyridae; genus Ormyrus; species Ormyrus labotus. Next base: position 10,560 of record JAWWEO010010936.1, read on the forward strand.
ATGAAGGGTAATTGCGCGGTGCGAAATCACCTGTTACATCGGCACGTTGACGAAAGAAAAAGTGTTTGCTTTGCGGATTTTACGAGTTCTCGCGGGGGGGAGTAAGAGAGAGAGAAAGAGAGAGTGCTTTATTTAAAGAGCTTTTATGCATTACGGGGCCATTAAAGAGTTGTTTAAACCTGGACGGACCGTTTGCTAACTGTATTTTTATTGCCGTTTGTGCGAGGACTCGGATAAATGTGGCGATTCTTCGCTAGAGCGGCTGTTAATTTGATAAGTTTACTTCTTGTAAGTGGCACTATTTATCGCGAAATAGTTAAAGCACAAAGTTAAACGCATGTCTCATTTCAATTTTGTAGAAAATATGGACGTATATCATTCGAATAAGAGTATTTTGCTATATAATTTGATTGATTTCTCATGCAGGAAACCGACGCTGTAACTTTTGACCAATAGAGATATATTAATGAACTCGTATAATATCTGAAACTACCTTTAAAATAGTCATTATATTGTTTTGTTATTAATAAACTGATGGACACTACTGCTTCTCAACTTTAGAGAAAATACATTGCAGACGAGAGAGATCAAATGGATTTACAAAAATTAGAGCCTCAAAAGTAATTTAATCATTTTCCTCGCTCACTTTTGTTTTGGTCGCCCTAATTATCAGAAGAATTTTGACGACCAATACAATAATAACAGAACCGCGCATCGATCTTATCGGCGACTCGAAGCTCTCGAGTCAGTCTTTTCCGTGGCCGTTACACAACCGCGCGCGCGCGCGCCGCGGCACCGCGCCGAAAACGAGAGCGGCGCGCTCTAAACAATGCCTCGGCGAAAATTCAGAAGCCGAGACAAAAGGCCTGCCCGGCCGCCGAGCGAGACGTGTTTCTCTCTGCGAAAGAAAAAACAAGAAGAAAAAAAAGCAGCGCGCGGCCTCGCCTCGCGGCCTGGCGCAATGCAAAAGAGCCGCGGGAGCGAGGCAATCGGTTAGCAATTGACGCGGGAAGCCTAATCGAGAGTCGAATTCGACGAGACGCCATCGCACGGACTCGCCGCGCTCACGCACACACAGACAGAGCTCGAGTATAGCCGCGCAAAAAGTCGCGACGGCGGCGGCGGCATCCCATCTCTCCCCGATCTCGCGCGCGCGTTCGAGCTATTGCGTCACCCGCGACTATATCTCTGCCTGCCTGCCTGCCTGCCTTCTCCTCTCCCCCCTGTCCTCTCGCGTTCTTTTTTATCTCGGCTTCAGACGCCGCCGCCGCCGCCGCCGCTTGCTTTTGTACGAATCTCTGCGGGCTTTTTGGCAAGTCTCGCTCGCCTCGGATCGGCGCCTTTTCCTCCGCCGCTCGGGGTAGCAGCTTGCCTCGTGGGGCTTTCCAATCTCGATTCTTATCCCGATCGGGTTGGAAAATTGCATTTTGATGCCCGAAAATTCTGTTTACGAGCCGTCTGCGAGCGGCGACGCAGCTCCGAGTGTCGTAATTGTTTTTCAAAACCGCTTTCACGCCGCGCGTGCCGAGGTGTATATTTAGCGTACTTAGCCGGCCGATCTAAAGGTCCGATCTGATACCTGAAGCGTAGCAGACACGCCCGTAAACTCGTCGAAAAGACGCGCGGGAAGACCCCAGGTTAGAAAGTTTTCGGCTCGGGCGGTTTTCTGGCGGACGGTGAGCGGCTCGAAGAAACGTCGCCTCATCAGCCGCCTCTCTCGTTTCTCCGGCGCTCGATTCCCCCCCGCTGTCGGTGGGTCGGCCTGTGTATATCTATATAGCTCCCCTCGTCTCTCCTCGGCTGGTTTCGCGCCCGGCGCGACATCAGCGCGCTTCGCGAGATCGAGGTCTTTTCTTTCGCGTGCACGCTCACACGTATAAGCGCGAGGCCGAATAACTTGCCCCCTCGCACCGCCGCTGCCGCTGCCGCCGCCGCCGCCGCCGCTGTATATAGCTCGCGCTTATAGAACGAGCGAACGAGCGAGCGAGCGAGCGAGCCTCTTCCTTATCGGAACGCGGAAAACAAAGGAGAGAGAGAGAGGGAGGGGAAATTGCCCGCGGGGTTCGCGCCGAGCAAGGGGAGAAGGGCGATAAAGATTTACGCGGCCGAGAGAGAAAGGGGGGGAGAAATTTATTAATTTGATGGCTTTATTGATTGGGTTTTTATCGGATGGGGGCAAGTGGATCGCGACGCCGCTGCCTCGAGAGTCTCGTATTAGTTTAATGCAGTTGAATTGTTGGATTTAAGTTGCTCGTTACAAGTACGACACAGCTCCTCGATAAGACACTTTCCGACGAGGGAGTGGAAACTTTTTTCTTGGCGCGAGCGGCTTTTTATTATACAAAGCTCAATCGGGGATTTCAAAGTATAAGTAATAAACAGAGCGACAGAGTCCGGCATTTATTTACTGTTTATTAAATTTACAGGCTTATCGATTGCCTCTTTGTTGACCGGAGGTATAGAAGAATCGTTTTTTGTCTACATTTTCTGGGATGTTTTGTGCTTTTTTAACACCGGCCGGCGTATAAGGGTTTAATTAGTCGAGTGTAGTCGATTGCCCTATTGGATTTTTTCACTCGATGAGCGCAGCTTTTTTTTCTCATTTTAGCGGGCTGCGAGCCTGCATTTTTATTATATGCTATTGATTAATATTTTGACTGGAATAACGGCTCGTCTGGTTTGAAAAAAAAAAAAAAAATTTTCCAATGCATGGTTTATTAAGATCACATTTACAAATTATTTAATTGTGTCATTAGGTTATAAAAGCTACTTACAATCAGTTTGTTTAGTATGAATAATTACGGCAACCGCTACATTAAACTTGCTGTTGGAATAAATACTGGTTTTTTGACTTGGAAATGGCAAGTTTCTTTGAGCTGCCCCAATTTACATAATTGAATTAATTAGCGATGTATTAAAATATGAGGTTAAAATTAGGTTTGCATATTTCCAATTCTCTTTAATGTTTGCTTTTAAGAATAATCATTTTATAAGCTGCCAAAAATTATTTGATTTTTGTTGCGGAAAGCAACGTACCGGATTACGGATGCAATTTACACGATACTTTGGGCAAAAATCTTTTTACGGCAAGAAAGTGAAACTATTGACATTTCCAAGTCCAGAAAAAATAGGATAAAAATTGTCTTTAACAAATGTCCGCCCCCAAAAGTTTTGTCTAAAATCGATCTTTGCACGAAAACAAACTGATTGGCAAAGGCGAACAGTTCCCGCAAAATAAGCGATCGAACCGTCGCTTTATTTCTCCGTCCGAGATCAAGAGTTCGCGAATTTCGCAATATTTTCATTTACCAGCGAGCCGCGTCCACCTCTTGCCTCGCGTCCCTCTCTCTCTCGCTCTCTTGCGCCGCGGAGAATGCCCGGGGGTCTATTTTAAAACGCGCGCGCGCCAAAAAACAAAGAGCGAGACAAAGATATCGGGGGCAGTCGCGAAAAAAAAAGGTCAGAAACTCGCGAGGAAGGTGGACTAGGCTCGGCGACAGCGGCCGAGAGCGACAGAAAGAGAAGGGTGGCCAGGGCGTCGGACACACAGAGGGGCTGCTGGTCAGGGGAAAGGCAAAATCGATCGACGTGTATATCTATATAACCGCGTGTATATATATATACATATATATAGAGCCGCGGTTCGCACACAGAGCCGCGCTCACACGTACGCGGAGCGGTATCTCTCGTGTCTTCCAAGGCTCGAGCGAGCGAGAGCTGCACAATTAATTTTCACCTGCCTCCCCGGCAGACTTGCTCTTTCGCGGAAAGGATAACCGCAGCGCGGCGACGACGACGACGACGACGACGACGGCGGCGGCGGCGGCCCTCGCTGGCACACGCACACGCCGAGTGCGCTCTCTCGGTCTTTATCGCGAATTTCGCAAGCGGCTTTCGGCGTCGTCGCCGCCGCCGCCGCCGCCGCGGAGACGACGCGAATATAACGGCTCCCGGCTCTCTCTCTGGCTGTGTGCGTGAGAGCCGCGTCCGTACATAAGGTACGGCGCCACACGAGGCCGTTTTTCTCTCTTTACTCGAGGCCAGCGCGCGTCCGCGGAGTTTTTATCGGAGAGCCGCTCGCAGCGAGCCGCGGATCCGGACGCGAGATATCGCTTTTTATCGGCCTTCGCTCTCTCTCTCTCGGCTCGGCTCGGCTCGTGTGTGCGAGTGCCCCGAGGCCCCGTGGCACCGCATTTTTTTTTTACTCTCCGAGCGGATTTTTCCTATGTGTCGCGGACTGTCCCCCTCGATCCGCGCCCGGCGATTTCCTCTCGCTGCCGTCGCTCGCCGAGCCTGGAGATTTCATTCGGAATTTCTCTATCCAGGTGAAATCGCTCGGGCTTTTTTCCCGTGCTGGTTCATTTTTCGAGGATCTCCCGCCGCCCGGCGCACGCTTTTCTTGCTCCCGTTGGTTCGCTCCCGAGAAATTCTCGCTGATTTTTACGAGGCCTTTTCAATTCGCGCGTATTTTTGGCACCGAACTGAGATCGCTTCGCGATATTTTTTTGATGAATTATTCGGCGTAAGCCCCCTCGGCCGATTTGCGCCGAGGAAAGTGACTCTTTCGTTTCGAGAGGCGTCAATCTCGAATCCGACATTAAAATTAATAATTTTCGAAGTAAACCACTGTTTGTCAAAATTGGAAACTTAGATTGATATTGTTAAACGATCCCATTTATAGTGCAGAAAAGAATTCTTTGCTGCAATTTTTTTGTTTATTTAAAAGTTATTTATTTTAACGATCTATTAGGGTTACACTTCTTAAGCGGGCTTTTTAACTACAATATTTATGTTATTTGTAGCATAATAAAATTACAATTTGATTTCTTTATGTCCAATTTTCATTTAATTTCATTGTGTTAGCGAGTGTGCCTATATGTGGCAATAACTCTATAAAAAAAAAAAAAAAAAAAAAAAAAATACAAATCTTTATTGATTTCGTACCAATGTCTCCTTTTTTTAGTATTAATAAGCCGGAGGATCCATAATTAACTTTAATTGTTTCCTTTATTAATATTTGACTTTTAAACAGATATTTTACACCTACTAAGTAGGTACACTCCGGCTGCAAGGTAAGCGTGCCTCAAAAGTTGGTTTTTCTCTAACGTCTTTCCGTTGAGACGCCAGAATTTGAAAAGGGAAAGTACGTAGGACAGAGAAGTGAGCTATATAGCTTCTTCCGTCTCCTTTGCACCTGAAGGCTGTAAATCACTGTCTGAATGGGAAAAATTCTCTGAGATTGGACACGTTTTGAGTATTACCACCAATAAATATTTTACCCAGATATATTCAATAAGAGTAATAAAGTTCTGCTTACCGTCTGCGAGGTATCCGTTTTAAGCTATAAGCTTCCCTGCGTACTTTGGATTAGTAGGCAACTCTTCAAAACAATGCTATTCAAGTGAGCAGTTTAGGAAGCTAAAAGTTTCTGGTATACCCAGTTTCTCCGCCGTTCTCTATAAGCCTTTGTTTTGATGCGTATCTATATAGAAGTACAAAAACAGACTTACAGGAAAAAAAAAATTACTATTTTTAAATACATATTAATTCGGATAGTTTTAATTAGAATAGAAATACTATTGAAATTAAAACGCAAGTAACGTATTTCGCTTCGGAATTCTTATCATTATTTCCAAAATCATTTTCACAAAACTTTTGGAAAAGATTTGTTTGCTCCTACATAATGCGTCTTGTAAGAACACGAGCATTTTCCATAAAAATGAAGCACCGTAGTAAAAGTTTATTTAATAAGTAATTTGGAATTGAAAGAAATAATATTTACATATAAAAAGATGTTCGCGGGCCCGTTCGACCGTTTCTAAATTCTTTCCCCCATTGTACGGCGGACGCTCGCCGATACTCCCCCGAAAACGACCAAGTAGGTAGATTCAGAGCCTCGGCGCTCGCTCGCACGTTGTCAATCGATCGACGCTCGGCCGCGCGAGTTTTCCGCGCGAATACACATTGTGCCGGCATCAATAAATCAGGACATTAACCTCGAGAGAGAGCGAGAGAGAAGAGCTCGGGCTTCCTCCCTCGCCGCCGTCGCGAAACTTTGTCATAATACGTGACATTGAACCCGGCCTGGAATCAGATTTTCAAGCTCCCCCGGCTTTAAAGGCTAAAAGTGCACGGCGCACGCCCGGAAAGCAAAAACTTGTTGCGAGCGCCAAAACTGTCCTGACCTACTTTAAGCCCGCCGGTTGCCTCTCTATTGCGCGAGTAAGTGTACGTACGCGGCACGGATGTGTGTGTGCGTGTGTGCGTGTGCGAGCAGCGCGTATAATTACGTCGGCGCGTAAACGCCCGGCTGGGTGTGTGTGTATGTGTGTGTCGAGGCGCAAACTTGATGTTATATACTTAGTTGCGAGCGGGGTTTTGTCTCCGCTCTCGCTGGCCCCCTTTTTTTCGACCGAGCCAAGCCTTTGAAAATGAAATGTTGTCGCCGGCCTTTAATTGATTGATTATCGCTTCGAAAACTCTTCGTTGCTCCGTTTAAATAACGGTTATTGTTTGTTTTAAAGGCGGTCGATTGCAGCGTGAATTGGTTACAGTAAACTGTCTCGAAGATAATGCATTAATTAACGAGACGATTTATTGTTATTGTGAAAAATATTTCGAGAATGTCTCCTTAATTGATGATTGATTTATTTTTAAATCTGCCTTAGTTAGATTTAAAAAAAAAAGTATCCGCAGGCTTTAATTCAATCATTTAGTTTACAAAAATTTGTGTTAGCGAATCCACATCTCTTAAGATTAATCATTTCATATGAACGAATGCTACGAACATACAAAAGGCGTAATCATCACGCGCGTTACGCTTTGATCGGAAGGGTTAAACCGTTACACCTGTTATTGGCTCGACAGTAAGAATCGCCGGCACCGTCGAGCCAAAAAGGCAAACAGCAGTTTTTCATTCGACGGCGTTATAAAGCTCGAGCTCTCCCTCGGAGCTAAATCGCATCGGCGGCGGCGGCGCAGACGACGGCTTGGAAGCTCGCTTTATTTCGAGGCTCGCGGAGCTCTCGCGTATCGTCCGGAAAGATAAGGACGCGCGGCTCGGCTCCCTCTCTCGTATCTGCGCTCCTCGGCAACACGCGCTCGCAAAAAGGAAAAACAAGCCGCGAGCCAGCGAGCGAGCGAGCGAGCGAAAAAAAGCCGAAGAAAAAGAAGGGGACTCGCGCGCGTATAACTACGTCATTCGCGATTTGAGCCGAGCAGCAGCAACGGCGGCAGCGGCAGCAGCAGCAGCTCGCGGCCGATTTTAAAGGCGCGCGCGTTATAAATTCACCGGCGCGCCGCTTCCCTCTCTCGCTCTCTCGCATAAATCGCGAGCACGTGTTCGAGGAGAGCCGCGCGCGGCTGTGTGTGTGTGTGCGCGCGCGAGTATAGCGTATAAGGCTTCGCCCCGGCAAAGTGACGGCGAGGATAAATGGCCGAGGCGAGCGAATACATTGTAGGCAGGACGCGGGCAAAGCGGGGGAGGACGGAAGTGGGAGCGTTTCGAGAGCCGCGCCGCCGGAAAATCGCCCGAGAGAGCGGCCCGAAAAACGAGGCTCTCGCTCCCAGGCGAATTTTGTTCTTGGACCTTGAAACGCGCTCGCGCGCTTTCCCTCTCGCTCGCTCTCCCGCGTCGCCCTGAGCGCTGATGAATGAGGAGAGCCGCTGCTAGTGGCCGATCGGCAGTCGCCTTCTTCTTTTTTTTTCCCCGAGGCGCCGCGATGATTTATGTGCACGGCGGACGGAGGTTCGCCCGATCGCTCTTGTTTGCTTCTTTCTTAATTGATTCGCCTTTTGACTATTGTCGTGGCGGAAGCTCCAGAAATTGGAAATGGTACGTTAACCTATTTTACGGCCGCGGCGCGGGTTTGCCGCTTCGAAGAACTATTCGGGCAGAGCTTCGTTCCTTCGTTCTTCGAAGACGCGTTTTTAGGTCGAGATTTTTTTATCTCACGATTATGCCGCGCAGATAATTTAGCCAACCTCGTTCGTTCGCACCGCTATCGATCCCCCCAAAGTTTTAACAAATAAGCGCGGACCATATATAATTGGACGTGACGAGCGCAGAAATATATCGCGAAGACGTGATGCCGGACGAAATTGTCGCGGTTTTGCGTTTTCCCCGAATCGATATCAGCAAATACTTTAGTCCAGCAGTACAGCTTTCAAAAGCGGGCTTACGTAACTCGCGCCGAATACTCGCGCCATGGTCATCTAGCCCGCGCGATTACGTCGCGGCGCGACGCAGGTGTGTGTATATATACGGGCGATTTTTACACGCTCGGGCTCGGGGGGCCGAGAGCCGAGAGCATATTGGCGGGGCCCCGAAAAAAACCGGATCCGCGCAACAGCGGAGAGAATCGAAGCGAGACCGGTTAATTTCGCGATATACACGCGCGCGTTCGGCTTCTCTTTTGTCCTTGCTGGCGCGTCGCGGCTTTTCTTCCTCCTCCTCCTCTTCGGCTTCTCTTTTTTTTTCCTCCTCTCTCTCTCTCTGCCTCTCGCTCGCTCCTCGCCTCTCCCCCTTTGTGCGACGTCGACGGCGCGAGTTTTTAGACGGCGCGACGTAGCTGCCGGCCAGATAAAAAAAGAGCCCGAGCAGCGCGCCTGATCGATAGCGGCCGAGAGAGAGAGAGAGAGAGAGACCGCGCAAAATAACGCGGCGGGAGCTCGCGGAGAGTTAAAATATTCAGCGAGGCGAGGAGCGCGAACGAGCGCTGCTGCTAAAAATGACTGATACGGATTTCGCGACGACGACGATTGCGGACGGTGGGAGAGAGAGAGAGAGAGACGGGGCACAACTTCGGTCGAGTCTTTTTCTGCAGAGTCGAAATGAAGCGACGTAGATGTATCGTGCTTTGTCGTTAAAAAAAATATTTCGCGCCAGCTTTTACGGAATTTGCAAGTCGCGTAGCGAGTCATTACTGCAGGTAGCTTTTATTGATCGTGCCGAGAAGAACAAAACAACGGCTTTAAAGGTACATCTCCTCTGATTAACTTTGTGAAAAGTTTTTCTCTAAACCGTTTAATATTATGCAAACGCCTACACAAACAATCATCCTTCCTGAGCCCAAATACTGAGAACAATGAGACTTTTTCTTTTCTTGTGGTCATTGGGCGAGGATCTTCAAAGTCATCAGTATCAATTACGGTGTCATTTTTTCAACAATAATATCATCTTTGCTTGGAAAATTAGACGCTGGGATCTTTTGGGACAGCTTCTGGATTTTTCCAGAAGTTTAATTTGTATTTGAAAATGTGGACTGTGGCGAAACTTAAATAGGTAAACATCTGCTCGAGACCGACGGCCTCGCCGACGGCTGTAAAGGACGGTTAAATGAATATCCGTCCCTTCGCTAAGCCTACAGTAAACACAAAACGGCAAGCGAAGTAACTACAGATTCAATATCTATAAGCCCATAAATCTAAGATCTACTTACTGTTTATGATAGGCCGAGGCGTAGATTTTTTGTTTAATAGAGGAATGCGAATTGCATATATTTATTGGTATTACCTGGGTGTTAAAACCAAGCAAAAAAAAACCATATTTTTTTCTTGTTGATTTATGAGTGTTTTTAGAGTTCTTAATTGTAAGGTCTCTTTTGTAGCTTAAATCTTTTAACAGTGAAACGATGAGTTAGCTGTTTGTAGGTAAGAAGTTCACTAATACCATCATCAAGTTTTTCCTTCAATTATTAATAAATTTTAATTTTGTGACAAGCCGTCGTTCATTTGGCAATTGCGCTCGTAGTTTTTTTTTTTCAATTAAAAACTTAGCTAGCAATACTTAATATTCTACCAAAGTTTTGACACCGCTGTTAAAACGTTGAACGATTAGCTGCTAGAAGTGGAAAGTGCTCGAAGGTACTTTATTTAATTTCACTTGAATAACAGATCCGTAGCGTTTATGTTTCAGGACAATGACGCGGCTATAAGACGAAAAGAGCAAATCCGCAGAGCATTAAATTTTCCAACACGATAAGAAGATCGAATTCTAATTGAGAAGGGGGACTTTGGATCGGACAAAAGTTTATAGAATAAAGACTTTGCGAATGACTGCTCAAGTACAAAAACGGCTTGTCTTTCAAAATTCAAATAAGATCTAAACGTCCGTTACATTTTCCAACTACCTATTTGAAGATAATCAACGACATAATAATTGAAAGAAATTACAAAGCTAGATTTGAAAGAAAAAAGCCCGGGGATAGTTGAGCTAAACATTACCGCTTTCGATCGATGTGAGTGCGTTATTTGTACGTAAAACATGAACTTTACCACACAACGGTCCATTTCAAAATTCTTGAAGAGACTGAAAAAGCGTAATCACAATTTATACATAGTCAGTATTTTGAAAATCCGTAACAAGCAAATCGGAACCTGAATTTGAATTCGATTCAAATAAACTGAATACCAGCGCAACTGGAAACTTGCTGGGCACGGCTCTCCATTATAGTTTATAACAATCTTGCATGGAGAGTTTCCCATATTTGGGTCATAGATTTTGTTGTAGCTTTGGTGTAAGTTTGTTTCATATAAAAATATGAAGAAAACCACGTCCATTCAGTCTAACACTCGATTTTTCAAAATATTTTAGAAACAATTATTCGAAGACGCCAAGCAATAATTTAAAATAAAATTTTTGATTGGCTGCAACTTTTAAATAAATAAATAAGTTCGGATAACTTTTCTTTCAATCGATAGGATTTCATCTCACCTTTCAAATGTGGTTAATTCGAATTCTCTTGCAATCAATCGAGCGTTATACCGTATATTTTTTGCTTCCTTCATATTTGTAGAGTAAAAAAACATATCCCAAAGTTTCAACAAAATTCTTGACACAAAGGATTCTTCTTGTTTGGTATATTTTTTGTTAAATTTGTATTTCATTTGTAGGTATTTTTTTTAAATTTTTATTCCAAATGTATTTTCCGACGAAATTAATATTTTACGTAAAAAGTATTTTAAGCTCTAAAAATATTATGTTTGTAAGTGGCAAATAATCAACGCTTGGAAACTCCCTTTTTGCTCCTCAAAACTGCAAATTTTTCATCCGTAAAGGAACGTTTGTGCGCGCTAAATTCTGCATTTGCACGAGTATCGAGAAAATCTAAAATGAAATTTCGCATTTGAAAAGCATGAAACCCTTCTAATCAGTCGTTTTTACTAGTAAAATGCGCGCCTTTCACTGGCCACTGCATTTCAAACTTGTTCGATCTCCCCGGGACGTATTTGTCATTTCCAGAAAAGAGCTACCTTTTAACAAATATACGCATTTAATATAACAATGATTCGAGGCTTTAAAAACAAGCGCTCGTGCCCCTCTCTGATTTCGCTCTCCCTCTCTCTCTCTCTCTCTCGCGTTAAAGGGAGAGAAAAAACGGCAAATTAAAAATTTATTTAAAATGTGTTCTCTGCTCGGTGCGCGTTTAATTAAAAGCAAACAAATATTCGACAAAGCAATTCAACGTATAAAAATACTCTCGGAGCTCGCGCTCCAGTCGATGGAAGTCTCTTCCTCTCTCTCTCTTTCGCAGTTTCACGTGTAATTAACGCACGGCTACGCATCCTCTCTCTTTCTCTCCATCGCTCTTTATTTTCATTTACTCGCTCCTCTCTTTTTTCATATCTCCTCGCTTGGTTGTGCGGAGAGAGCCTCCCACCCTCCTCGTAAAAAAGGGGGTGACTGGGGTAGAAGGCACATACACACACACACACACACACACAGGGGAGGAGGGTGTGCGTTACGGCCGGTACGCGGGAAAATATGTAGGTCGAGCGTGAAATTCCTCATCTTTGAACATTATCTCAATTCCGAGCGAAAATCCCCCGCCTCCCTCGCGCGCGGGTCGCGTCATTTCCTAATGCTCCGCTCTGGGCGTATATTTTCAGCGAGGGACAGGAAAATCGACGGAATTTTCCCCCCCCCCGCGCATAAGCCGGGGCGCAAACTCCCGCTCTCTCTCGCGAGCCCCCACGTATATATACAGCTATAGAGCCGCGCGGCCGGCCAGAGGAGAATTTTCTCCCGCGAATTTTCGTAATGTCCAGGGGTCCGCGCGCACACACACACACCCACACACAGAGGCCGGGGATATATAAGCGCGGAGCTCCAACGCTCTCTCTCCGCTCCGCCGAGGGAGAGAGAACGAGATTGAGGATCGATATTCACCCTCGGGAAAAGCCGGAGTAGAGAGACGCCGGAGCGCGAGCTCACGTTCGCGCGGGTATATAGCTATAGGTGCTCGCGACCAAACGAACGAGCGAGCGAACGTATACGAAAGAAGAGAGAGAGAGAGAGAGAGATAGAGCCGCTCGTCCGAGGAAAGCCAGCTCGTTGCACGTACGCTCTCTCTCTCTCGCTCGCTCCCGCGTATATATATGTATACGCTCGCGCGTAATCGCTCCCAAAGAAGAAATCCCTGAAGCTCCGCCGCCGCCGCCGCCGCCGCCGTCGTCACGGAGAGATAAAGAAGCGGGAGAGGAGAGTGCCAAGCTGCACACTTTACTGCGCGCGCGAGAGAGAGCGCCGAGCCGGGGGAATCAATTGCAGAGAGAATTGATGAGGGAGAGATTAAAAAGTCGAGAGTTGTTTTGCTGCAATTTCTTTCGCGCTCGTTTTCTGAAAGTTTACTGCCCTATAAACGCGCGCGGAAACATCATAGAGACGAAATCGCCGTAAATTACGCTCAAGCAGTCGGGGCCGCGCGCGCGCGAGAGAGAGAGAGAGAGAGGGAGCTAGTTTGCATGATATCGGCGCGGCCGGCCGCCCTTTTCGCTCGCAATTATTCGCGACGCGCTAATTACTTTTGCAAGCGTGGGAGTAGACGAGGACGAGATGCCTGGGCGACGGGGGCCGGGAAATGAATGGCCCCGGCTCCACTTGATACGGGGTTGATTAACACATTTTGCCAAAATAACGCTGTTTTGTTTCCCCGCGGTCGCGTGCGCCGCGCGGCCGCTCGCTTTTTTTTTATCCCGTTCCTCCCCGAAAATGCTCTCTCTGTTTTTTTCGGCGGGCGCGCGCGAGACTCGGCAAATTGGCGTTTGTACATTGACGTCTGGCGGAAAATTAAACGACGGAAACTTTGAATTAATTGATAGGCGAAACGTTAAATAATTCATTGCCGGCGCCCGCCGGATAAACGAGCAATTTCAGAGCGCGATTAAAAATCGATGATTTTTATTTTATTTTATCAGACCCGGCCGCGTATATACACTGTTTATTAAACGAGTGCGGACGTATAAAAAGCATAAGTAAGCCGTTGCCGGTAAATTTGATAAAATATTGTAGGCGGCATTAATTTCATGCTCTGCCCGGTGGACAGCTTGGCCTTTTACGAGCGGCCCCTCTACAGTTATAATTTAGGTTTTATTAATTTGCGCGAAAGCGTATCTCGTAATGAAAGAGAAGAGGCGGCTTTGGCGGATGCAACCTTTCTTCCTTTCTTTTTACAGCGAATTTCGGCGTTCAATTTGTCAAATTGTCGATGTAATTTATTAGAGCAAGAAAATAAGCGCGCGGAGTTGTCGCGCGCGCGCGCGGCAAACGACTGTCTAATTTAATTGAGGCTTTATTTCTCATTTAATTAAGGTAAAAATTAAAGGAGATGTGACGGGATCATAATGCGCTGACGTCACTCGACGCCGCGTCGCGCGTACGACACATCCTGACGTCACGGTGGCTCTTTAATTATAGCGACGTCTTATACAAATATAGGTCGTTTATAAAATAAAAAGGAGAGAAGATCGCAATTAAATTTAAATTAATCACCTGAAATACCGTTCCCGATCGCCCCGCGACTTTTTGTTGCGACGGTTATTGGAGATGTATATATTCGGCTTTCGTTTCGTCAGAGACTTTGGGGAAAAAGGGCATCCCGGATCAATTAATATTCCGGAATTACAATGTTTTATTTATAAATCAATTTGTCAATAAAACTGGGTCACTTCTAAACGTAATCGATGTTTATGAAGAAAAATAACTTCTCTTTACGTACAATCAAGTAAGAGCAACAAGTGTAAATGCTTTTATTTTAAAGTCTAATAAAAGTTAGGGGTCAACTCTACCTTTCTGTGAAACCATTTATCAGCAACGAGTGATTACCACAGAAGCGGTAAAAACGAATGCAGCAGAAGCGAAATTTTCCTAGGGCAAAACGGGCCTTTACATCCATTCAAGATCTACAAGCGATTATAGTCGTCAATGTTAAAATTTTTGCAGCCGCGGGAGCAAATTAGCCATCCGGCTTGCAAGCCGCGCGTATATGTTTGCACGTAGAGCGTCCCTTTATCGCGCGCAAAAACACGCGGCAAAGCCACGGACGCTAATGCGACAAAGTCAAGTGCTCGCTTCGCTAAACTTTCTCTCCCCGTCTGCGGAAACATTCTCTCTCTCTCTTTCTCTGTCCCTCCGCGCGTTCTTTGTCATCTTTTTTACTCGCGGCGCGCTTTAGTACATGCGCGCTTCCTGCCTCGTTGTATTATTTAGTGTAAATTCGTTTGCTCGTACTCTTTTCCCCGGCTTAAAATGTAGCTTCTAGCGCTCTCGTCGTTTCCTCCTTTTTTTTATCCTGCCTGCCCTGCTGCTGAAATTAAAGTTTCTCGTTTGATCGTTGCGGTTTAACGTTATGGCAAAGATTACTGTTTTGCTTTTAATGCTTTTGAATTGCGTAATTGCGTTTTATTCCGGATTGAGTCTTTACTGGGACTATGTGTATATAATGTGAATGAATATACTTTTTCAGTTAATTATAAAGACAAACTAATTTTTTATATGAAGTATAAAGAAAAGTTTGGTAAGTCGCGAAAAAGAAAGTTTTGATATTTTTGGTTTTTCCTTATCTATTACATTAAAAAAATCTGTTATCGTTATCTTTACGTGTATACATTTAAGATTACAATGCGACCGATTACACTTTATTAAACTAAAGGATGCGCAGCAAGATTTAATGCAAGCTGCTTTTTAATGAATGAATACAAGCTTGTAAAAGACTCGATGGCTCGCAGATAAAAAAAACTCGGTTTTTCGTCTGTTTTCATAACGTCCGATAAAGCTTTCAAGGAGAATCGAACGATTAAATTATCATCGACGCTCGAAAAAACATGTTTATTCAAAAATTAGGCTGCCGAAAGAGTAGCAGAGAAATCCGCACTGAAATCTGCACCCTCGATCCGGCCGCGGCGTTCTTATTCTCGAGCCGCATCAGCAAAACAATCTCCCGAGCTCCGCGCGCGAGTCTGCATTTTGCAGGGCGGCACACAGAGAGAGAGAGAGAGAGAGAGAGAGAGAGAGAGAGAGAGAGAGAGAGAGAGAGAGAGAGAGAGAGGCTGGGTCATCGCCGCCGTGTGTTTGCCGCAGCGGCAGCCGTCGTTCCTCGGCGAGGTTGTCGTTGGCGCTTTTATCCGCACGGTTGGCCGAGCTGGACGCCGCTCCGCGCGCGAGAGAGGATGCATCCGAGATAGGAGAGGAGGACGAGCGCCGGAGAGTAAAGCGAAGCCTGGGAGCTCTGCCTTTATGCGCTCGCTTCGGAGTCTGTGTGTGCATGTGTGCGTGTGTGTGTGGAAGTGAAGCGGCGGCGGCGGCGACGTCGGAGGCTCGGACCTGCATTACACACACACGCGCTCGAGAGCTGCGGGGTGGTAAAACGTGGCAATGGCGCGCTTCGTTGGAAAAGGGAGAGAGAGACGCCGGGATATTGGATGAGGGAAACGAACGCTTGCCGGTGTGTGTGTGCGCGCGCGCGCGCGCTCTTTGACATCGCGAGTGCCGCCGCTGCCGCCGCCGCCGCTGATGCCGGTCGTTCGTTGCACTGAGCGCTAAATTGAAAAGCAATTTTTGATTCGGCCCCGGATGATATTAATGGGGGGGCCGCTCTTTGCACTTTTGAATATCAAGCGTAATTGAATTGTAAACCGGCGGGTGAGAATCGGCCGGGGCGCGCGCGCTACGCCCTCGCCACCCCCGGACGACCTGTCATTATGCTCTAAAACTTGCTCCATTTTGATTAGAGGGGATAGATAAGGTGCAGTCAAACTTTCGCGATTGGAGGATCCGTTGTTTGCCAAATATGCTCAAGTGCTTTATTGAACTTTCTTGCTTAATTAACAACAGTTCGTTACATTCGACGCTTAATTAACCTGCTGCCGATCGGTAAATGCACCTTTCGGGCACGATTACTGGCCCGATAAAAAGCCCGTCGCGGGTCCGCCCTGCGCGAGACAATGCTCGGCAAACACCGGGGAACCAGGCGCAGATTAGCCTCCGGGCAAAAAAGGCCCGGTATTCCCCTTCCGGCTCGGGGGAAAGGGTTGCATGCAGCGTCGCCTCGAATGTTGATTTAATGGCGGAGCGACGCGTTCGCACGTGTTCCATAATCTTGGGGAATTAAGCGCGAATGCGCCCGGCGACGATCTTCGCGAGGACGAGGCGCATTAATGCCGGCGCGCATACACACGTAAGAAGGAAAACAAGGGGTGGGGGGACGGGGGCGCGTATGTTGCAGCTGCGCGCCCGATAAACACGGCCGGCGAAATTTCGGAAAGCACCCGAGGGTGGGGAGAGGAGCTGAGCAAACAGCCTCGGACGGCGCCGCCAACGCCGCCGAATTGGCAGGTGCCGAGAGAGCTCTCCCTCCGGCTGCTATGGAAAAACTCGAAATTTTGCCTATAGCTCCCTACGTTGAGAAAGGTCACGTACCCATTTATTGCACGGGAAGGTTGGACGGTTTATTAGCGGCTGTTAGGCTGAATCGCGGGATTGAGGACGTCCTCAATGGTAAAACAGCGCTTTCTTTTGTTTTAAAAGTTAGCCTACCCGTATTCGAAATTTTCCAATCCAGAAGTTTCGTTTTTGGAAAATCCAACTGTAGAATGACTCAGCCTAGATTTAAGTGCGGCAAACAATTGAAATTGACTTGAAAACCCAAAACCCAAACTACATGTATTTTACATTTGACCTGATAAATCCGAATCTGAATCCAGAATAACGCAACCCCTCTATTGTGTTGCATAGATAACAATAAAATTGGGTCTTGCAGTAATTCCTCGCTGATGTGCGTGTCTAAAAAAACGTGGATCCGATTCTGGACTCAGATTCGGATTCATTACGTCAAAATACGTATAGATTGGGTCTTGCAGTCAAGTTCAATCGGTTGCCACACTGCCACCTACGCTGATCCACCTTACGGCGGGATTTTCCGTTCTCAAAGACGGTTTCTCGTGATTTAGAAAAAAATGATGTATCGGCGGTCAATTCCGATTTCGGATTTGGATTCAGCACGTCAAAATAAATAAGAAATGATAAGTCTAGTCTTTGGTACAGACAACTTTTTTGTGAGTCTGTGTAATCGATGAGTTTTCAGGTAATTTTTTTTAGTCTGTTTGATCTCAAAACATAAATGAGAGCATCAATTCTTTATTAAAAAAAAAATAGGAGTGTTGGGAAGGCTTAATCCTAAAAAAAAGCTTCTTTAAACAGAAAACCGAGCGCTGCATAATATTAACAACCCTTGCCGAGCTTTAATCCCGCGGCAAAAGAAAGGTTCGCGATTCCGACAAGACGCGCGCCATCGACCTAAATATGAAAAGGAATTAACGAGGAATAAATAATAACAACAAGAATGCAAAAGCAGCAGCGGAGATAAAATCGGATAATGCGGACGGGGGCAAAAAGCCAGCTCTAGCGCCGCCGGGATAAAAGCCCGCGCGCATCGACGAGAGCGGCAAATGGGCCACCCCCTATTTTTCCGCGAAATACGAGCGTATAATAGCCCGGGGGGGGGAGGGGGCGGGCGGCTCTTCTCTCTGGCAGCGGCAGCGGCAGCAGCGGCAGCGCGAATAAATAAAGCGCGCGCGCGTGCGTTTTCCCTCTCTCGCATAGAGCGAATTAGCTGTCAATGCCGGCCGCGAGAAAAGGAAGGCAAGGGGCTTCGAGGCAGCTGCAGGCCGAGGGTCCGCTAGGCCTCGCGAAATACACGCGATCGAAGCGTCTCGCGTTAGCCTCTCTCTCTCTCGCTCTCTAGTCCCCCGGTGCGGAGCACGTAGCTTCGTCTCGCTCGATCCCTTCCCCCCCCCTTCCTCTCTCTCTCGCTCTCGCTCCGTGAGTCTATACACAAGGCCGGCTGCCGTCCTCGTCTCTGCTTTCCGCTCTCCCCCCGCGCGCGCGAACCCTGGGCGCCCCTTTGCTCTTAGCGCTCGCAGCTCGCGAGCCGCGCGTCTAGCTTCTCTTCATTTCCGAGCCCGAGCGAGAGAGAGAGCGAGGGAGAGAGAGAGAAAGTGCGAGAAGCCAAGAGCCGGAGAGAGACGGGGAGAAGCTCTCTCTCTCTCTCTATCTCGCGCGCCGTCTCTCTTGAGCCTGGCTGCTGGCCTGACTTTGCCTTCGCCTGGCCAACTTGCCCGTAACTCGCGCTTCGCTGAATTTCCACGAAGAGCAGCCCGGGACTTGGAACTACGGGGCTCTCTCGCTCTCTCTCTCTCTCGCCGCTAGCTGGCTTTCTCGATCCTTCTCACGCTTTCGCCGTCCTCCCCGTCGCAACCCCCCCGGACGCCGGGACCTCCCGTCTCTCTCTCTCTCTCTCTCCTTTTTCCACTTTTCTCCGCGAGCGACACGAAAAACGGGGCTGCGCGCCTTCTTGCCTTGATTAGCGCGAGGCTGCTCTCTCGGCTCTCTCGGCCCGGGGAATGACTGATGAATCGGATTCGGTATTCTCCGTCGCGCGAGGGACGCGAAAATTAAATGCGAGGGCTCCGGGGCCACCGGCTTCCTTCCCGGGGCTTTGCCCGACGACGTGCGACCCAAGTCTCTGGCGGCGCGTGTCTCCTTCTCTCTTTTCTCTCCGTCATCATTTGAGATTATAGGATAATCCACATCGGTTGCGGAATGATTAATGCCATTGTCACCGCGAGAGAAGTCATTAAAATGGACGCTCGAGCACGGTGGAGATAGAAATTTATCGACGCAAACGCGTCTTGGCCGAGGCCGTCGCGTCTAACCCTCGGCGTCGCCTCGCTCCCCGCTTTGATTTTTCTTCGCGGCGCCCCGCGCGCGCTTTTCCCCCGACCGCCCGGCGTATACACAAAAGACGGAGCCGCGCGCGCGCGCGCGGGGGAGGCTCCGACGACGACAGCTGCCGATTTTTCCGCGGCGGCGACTCGACGCACTCGAGCACGCGCGATTGATTGCCTGCGCCGGGGAGAGAGAGCTGCGAGAGTGCCGCGCGGCGATCAAAAATCCAATTAGGCTCCGGCGACGCCGATCCGGGCGTGGACCTTTCGCGCGAGGCTCCCCCGGCTTCGGGAGGAAAAACGTAATGAATCGCTCGCGCCCCCCGATTGGGAGATGGACGCGCGTGCGTAAGCCGTACGTGGAATCTTGATCGCGCAAAGGGGGCGGAAGCGACGCCGCCGCTGCGCAGTTCTCTCGGCCCTCTCTCTCTATCGCGTATTTATGCGCGCTAATCGACGTGGAATGAAGCAATTCGGCAGGCCAGAGGGCCGTTGTTTATTAATCGCTGCGTGCGAGTCGCGCGCTAAGTGGATCCCGGGAGATGGGATCCTGGCTGCTGCCCGCCTTTTCGGGAATGATGCGCGGCTTTTCTTAATCTATTTCATGGCTTTTTCAGGGCTGCGAGAAGCTATTATCTGCCTTTATGTATGCTACCGCCGATGCTTTATTCTTTAAGTATTTACAACGATTGTTGCAGGAAGGTTAAGGAGTCGATGCGCATTTCTTACTGATTACGAAATTAATCTATTAATGTTTAACTAGTAGGCAGCGTGGCATTTCAGTATCAAGTTTTGTTTAAACAAACTTTATTATTTTGACAATCAAAAAGTACATGAATAACCAATTTAACCCCAAATGGATCAAAATCCATTGAACCGCAGACAAAAAAAAACTATAAAAACTACAACTGGCTATATCATTGGATAAAATGAGTCTATGGACTTCTGTTGAAACTGATTTTGTTATAAATTTTATATATTTGATGAGCATACATTTTAAACTACATACACGGACAAAATTTTTACGTAAAAATTACTGAAATTTTCCAGTAAAATTTAGCCGAAAATCGAGTACCCGGATGATGCGACGCCATCTGAATGAGAAAAAAAAATTATCCAGAAAATCAAATTAATTTAATAATTTTTACGTAAAAATTTACTCCGTACTTAATTTGCAATGTTGCCAAGTCTTTTAGCCCAAAAACTATTATTTCACCGTTAATTATCCACCAGATAGATTTCACGCCGTGCAATTTGCAAAACTTCGTAAACCGAAATTCAAAGGATTTTCGTAAAGTATCCAATTACCTAATGTCCATCCCCGAGAAAAATGTTCCTCGCAAAAAGCAGCCGGAAAGCTCGGCGAGCATCGTCGATCTAATAACAAAGGAGGCGGCGTCCGCGGGGGCCGGTAACAGACTCGGGCATTAGATCGCTTGCAGTCACGCGTTACGCGCTCGCACAAAAGGAGTAGCCCGAGAGAGCAGAATTGCGCTCGGTACGAATCGCTAATGAAGATCGAATTTCGCGGCATCGAAAACCCTTTCCCTGCCTCGCGCTCCTACTTTTCTGCCGATGCGTGACCGGCCACGTGTTTCGCTCGCGCACGCCCTCTCCCAGGCATACACGTGCAAAGAGAGAGAGAGAGAGAGAGAGATATATATATCTTTATTTACCATGAGGCAAAAATATAAACAAGTACATATAATATACAACAATACCGGGTGCAATAACGTGCACCGAGTGAAAAGAAAAAACAAGAATTAAAATAAGTAGTAAAATAATAAAATAAGATAAGATACCGAATATATAATATGTTTAACAAATGTACAAACTAAACTAGTGTAAAAGTCGTTGCATTTCAGTATCACAGTTAAATTTTTGTAAATATCGCAGGAATCGCTGAGATTATCACTTAATCGCTTAAAGTTCACAATTAACAAAATTATATTTACAATTTAATACATTTTAGGCCCAAGAGGCCGAGTTGTAAAGCGAACAATACAGCAATAATCGGCCGTATTGTTCAATGACCTAACCAGATTCTGGAAATATTGGAGGTTAAGGCTTCAGGTCAAGCAGATGCTGTCGCGCTGCCCTTTTAAAGACCGAAAAAGATGGCGCGTGCCGAAGTGACGAAGGAAAAGAGTTCCAGAGCCTGGCACCTTGAACTTGAAAAGTCCTAGCGCCAGTCCCTGTATTTACCTTAGGGATGATAAGTTCTTTTGGCACTCCCTTACCAGTAGTCCACGGCTCGTATTTAACCCATTAACGCGCAAAATCGAACTTTTGTGCACACAATTTCAAGCGCCCAATTCGTACAGATAAAGATAGT
>JAWWEO010010977.1:0-31803 GCA_035582975.1 Ormyrus labotus
ATTTCTAATCTCTTCGAACGAGGCCCTACATATAATTGCGATCGAACTTCACTTTCAAGTTCGTTTAATCGTTCAATAAGTCTTAGAAAGAGTACACAAAAAATTTCGTTATGCTATATACTATAAGTAATAAATGAAATAAAAGGATGATCCGATTCGTCGACCCGAAATACCAACCCAATTCGGTATCTCTCTGTGAAATATTCTCTCAATCTGAATTATCGATATTTGTTCAATGCAGAAAAGGAAGTTTTCAAATCTTTTGAATGTTTCAATTGTAAAAAATATTCTTTCTCGTTCATTTATATTCCTCGAATGTTTATAAACCTTTCAAAAAAAAAATAAATAAATAAAAAAAAACGACTGGATATACTGCTTTTTAATTATTCTCATTATTATTTTTCAAGAATAAAAAAAAAAAATTCCCAATATAAATTTTCTCCTCCCGCAATGAATGCCGACCTTCCCAGAGACGTGCAGCGAGTGTCGAAACAATTTCCGAAAAAAAAAAAAAACTCAAAACGCATAAGCTGAAAACAGCCCTTAAAATTACAAAGCAGCTGGTTGGGGAATCCAGTGGCACTCCGTTTTCAATGCAATGGAAATACAAAATATACGAGGAGAACCGAGAGCGAAGAGCCAACAAACAAACTCCTTGCGCCGCGTCTCTCCGAGCAGCTTGGCATCTCTCGAGCGAGGCAAACAAAAACATTTGTCTACGCGGCGCGCGACAAGTGCCCGACAATTGCCTATACGGTCTGCTTATACAACGAAAATAAAAGCAGAAGCCCCTGATAAACGTTATTTTGCGCGTCTGTTATTGCTTCGGGAACGAAGTCAGTCGCTGCCTTCGGCTCCTTCATCGGAAGAACGACGTCTTCGTCTACAATACCAGCGGAGTCCTCTCGCATAATCACCTCGAAGCCCCGGCGTTCCGTTCGTTAATCGGAACTCTTGCGATTCCCGTCGAAAATAATTCCCGGCGAAAGTATTAATAACTCGACGAATCCTCTTATCATCGGAGCAACCTCGTCCCAAAAGCAGGCGCGCGACCCCGTCGTTCGCGGTGTGTCTCCCTGCTCGCTCGTCGTCCATAATGCCACGCGATTACAGGGTGCATCTCGCGCATAATATACAAAAATCCGCGTGAGCATGCATATGCATGGGTCGACACGTCGATGCCAGGCGCGTGCATATATATACTCATTGCGATTGGTGTACGTTTATAACGAGCCGCAGCGAAATATATATATATATATATATATATATATAATGTTGATGAACGACGGGCTGAATAATGAACGAGTGCTTTAAGCTAAATGAAAATGAATATTTTAGAGTGCGCGAAATAAAACCGGTGAGCGCGGATTAGAAGAGGAGCCTGGAGCGCCGCGCGCTCCGAATGCCGCGTGAGACTATACTCGTCGGTGTGCGTTTGTATACACACTGTTAAACGTCGCTCCGTCTCTTTCATTGAGGAGCAGGAGTTTTCCCTCGGCTGCGTCGTACTTTTTGCTCGTCATTCAGGCTTTTATAGCTGTAACCTTTTCGACTGAATGTGACTTGTTACGTTATTCTGCGTCAAGAGTATTTTGAATATTTAGCTTGATTTGAATTCATTTTTATTCGTGATTAAAAGTACCGTAACAGCCCATTTTAAAATTCGTGCAATGCAGCAAAAATACACGTAATGAATGAAGTGACACTAATGAAATCCCACACGTCGAACGCATGTAATATTAGCAAATCTACGGAAAGCGGGTCAAGGATTGTAAAGGCTGCAATCAATCGAAGACTTACAGCAATCCGCGTATCCTGATTGCGCTCTCAAGGTCAACACCCACTTCAAAACTCAAAACAGTCGATAAAAGAGCGAAGGAGAGCTGAAAAAGAAGCGACAGCGCCGGTTACACAGCTGTTGTATTACCCGAGAGCTGGAAAATCTAATTAATTCGAAAGGCTCGAATTTCAAAAGTCGAAAATCAATGAGCGTTTCGAGTAACCCGGACAGAGAGCGAGAGAGAGAGAGAGAAACCCAATCAGGCAATTACTTTAAGCGCGCTTGCGCGCTCGTGCACATTCGCGCGATAACGCGGGGCGCATAATTCAGCCGGCGCGGCCCCCCCGACAACGGGCCAATGTCGCGATCGAGTGCACGGCCAACAGTTTCGCGCAACAGCGTCAAAACGTCGACGGCCCGTTCTCGAGTGCCACTCGGAACGTCCGCCGTCTACGTGTGTGTGTGTGTGTCTCTGTGTACTGGGGGGCAGGGGGGGGGGTGGGTCTATTTTTATCTCGCGCTCGAAGCCCAAAGTCCTTGTGATGCGAAAACTCAAGATACATATAGGCTCTTGCGCAAAGAAGCCTGAAGATGATCCGACGGATATACTCGGGGGGCTCGCTCTCCATCTCTGTTTACCGGTTTTAAACAATGGTTGGGGTAACCTTGCGCTTTTGTCTCTCGGAGCCTCGCTCCCGTCTCTCTTTAACTGGTTGTTGTCGGCCGCAGCTTCGCGAGCTTTTGACGTTCGGGTTTAGTCTCGGCGCCCCGGCTTACCTTGGCTCTTCATCTTCGATGGTATATACGCTCGGCGATATCGATCGGGGCTTTAATATTCTTGCGGGCCTCCTTTTCTCCTCGACTGATTGCGCTTCAATGCGACGGGCCGCTGTAATTAGCCGCTCGTTACTCCTTGCGAGCGTAATGTTTATTTTAGATTTTATAAGCGACTGAAAATTCTGTTTGATATAACTGTCAGGATAAATTTGCGAATGAATTGTCTTGTCCGATTATTGTAAATTATCACGAGGCATTCGCCAAAAAAATCTCGCCGACCCCGCCAAAGGCAAAAGCATTCGCGCGCGGCTCCGAAAGCCCAGACGTCCGTGCAATGAACGTCAGGTTCGACGATCATCGTCGCTCGCTTCCCAGTCCCTCGAACAGTCGATCGCTTCGACGCTCAGCCTCCGCAATATAAGCGGCTCGACTCTCTCTAAGACGGCGCTCCACCGCACACAGGACAGTTACACACGGCGCTCCACAGTGTAGTTAATAGCTCCGGCAACCTAATTTGCGGGCGGCGCGCGCGCCTCCTCGCGTTAGATTAATTGAAATCGCGAACTTTATAAACCGCAGCGTGTCGCGCGGCGGCGGCGGCGGCTGCTGCTGGAGCAATTAATTTTCGCTGCGCACGAGTACGTAATGCGCGCGCGAGAACCCGATGATCTTCGGATGAGCGGAAGGCCGGGTGTGCGATATGCACTCGATCTCGAGGGTGAATATGAAGCTCCGGGTTTAGTTGGATCGAAGGGAAAGCGGTTTGAGTTTGCATATTTTTGGGGAATTGACGAGGTGATTTTTTTAAACTTTTGTAAACAGGTGACTTTGAAACTAGCTGTTTAGTTATTATAATGATGAAGACAAACTCGTTAAATTTGATTGTTCAGCCCTCTGTAGTTCGCAAATTATAACTTTTAAACGTGAGGTCGATCATCAAAACTTTCCACAATTGTATTGCGCGACAGATTCATAAAAATTATTATAATGTCCGAGAAAGCTGTTTTCCGATACACTTTTTTAACGACTACAAAAAAATATATATCTCTTATCTTTAACGCACAAAATAAATTTTCCGGGACGGTCGATGAATTTTTTCGTTACTTTTTCAACGCCCACCGCCGGGTTTTTCTCGATAAATCCTTGGGAACGATAGCCGATCTATTTCATTTTAATGTATGTAAACACGCCGCCTATAATATTAATCAAGTTTAACGGCATTTTTATCAATGCGCCTGACCTACTGCGCCAAGCTAATTGCCGCAATTTCACTTGATTTATGCAGATAGTGATACTAACCAAGTTACACTCGAAACTTTTTTTCAGGCAGCTTTTTCAATGGAGAATACGGTGTATCGGCGTGCCTTAACAGACGGCTCGTTTGTAAAAAATGTATAAGAGGAAAATCATATTCTTTATGGACTCTGGAACATATGTATGAATCGAATGAAGAACGTAAAAACAAATATATCAAATATCTACAATTCTGGCCGTTTACGAATTACAAAAACAGACGTTTAATTCACCGACTTCCAGCAGCAGAAACGCAATGAAACTTAGTAACCGGCAGCGATTCTCAACATCAAGAACGCAAGTCACTCAACATCACAGGGACAAGCCTCTCGGCAAATGCAGACGGGCAGCGACCGACCGCAGTCGATTCGCGATCGAGCCTCGCCGCTAACGAGAAAGTCGATATACGCGCGGCTCCGCGGACGCAGCACGATTAAGGTCTCAAATGACCTCGGAGAAAGTTGGAGAGGTTCGAAGCGCAGCCTCCCTTAGGAAATTGGAATCCGACGGCAAGTCCGGCACGCTCTTCCTGGCGAAGGAGCGCAGCTGCCGCGGGCTTTTTGTCGGCTCGGAGGAAGTTCTTCTGTGACGGACAATTGAATGACGCTGGAGAAAGGGAGGACGTTATCCTGGAGTCGTCGCCCGATTAACCGAGCTTCCGACGGGGTGGCTAATTTTTGCGGTGCTTCAAAGTTGGCCCTCGTTCGCGATGATTTATCACGCGAGGTGTTCATCGAGCGATTTTAGTTAGGAAAGAAAGATAATAAGCCGCGTTTAAATTGTTGTCTGACAACGGTACCGGGTTTTAAATGCGCGTTGAATATCGGAAGGCTTCTTTATCTTGGCTGCTTCTTTAATGATTCTTTAACAAGTTTTCGAAGTAAAGATATATAACAAGAAGGAAACGGTTATATAGCCTCTCGTCCGCTTGAACCTCGCGCAGTTGTTTTGCGAACTTTTAACGAATCGGAAATCACTTGTTCAATCTATCTTCATCTTTGCCTCTCTTAGATTGATTTATACTAATAATTAAATAGCTGGAAATTCGAGTCGTAAAACGTATTCAAAAACGTACTGCTATATAATTGATAATCATGTTTTCTAAAGCAACGAAGTACAAGGTGAATCTTAGCTTTCCTAAGTGATCATTAGCAATCTTATTATTCAGTTAATTCGCAATACACTTAATATTCAGGTGGAATGAGGCACACACAAATATACAGATTAGCTTGGTGGTAATATGCACACCTCTAATCCTATCAAACGCATCGACGCTTACTGCGCTCTGATTACGTCGCTATAGCTTTTTGAATAAAAGCCAGCGATTAAAACTATTTGTTCCGTTAAACTTTTGCTTTAGAGGTATGTTTCATTAAATAGATTAAGCCTAATATAGTACGTATATAGTTTTAGTCGTTCTTAGTGTTTTTTTTATATTTTGAGACACAATTTAACAGATGTTTAATACACAATTATTTCATGAATAATACATACTTTTCTCTGACATTTACAAATTAGCGAACGTACTTAATATGCATTATTATTGCGAATACATTGCAGCAACCGCAAGAAATTTAACGTATTTATCCCCGGCGAATAGTATTACAATGAAAGTTAGCAAAACAACAAACTTCATACAATATTCATGCATATACAATGTTTAACTCTGTCCAGACTATTTTACTTGCTCAATGATCACAATTTACGCAATATTATTTACCTAATATATTTCAAATAAATTAAACCAACTCCAATAAACGCTCTACCCAACCCGCCTAAAAACATCAAAATCTCCCATTGGCCCTTCGCCGCTAAACAGCGAAGCAGCTGCACGCGCGAAAAAGCGCGTTATCCCGCGACCGTTCGCAGCTCTCCCGAGCGATCAGCGTCCGCGCGCGGCTCGGCAGCGAAGGGGGCATCGTCGCCGGAGAGCGACTTTTCGCCGGCGCGCGTAAAACTGCGCAAGCGTTCGACGACAGAGAGAGAGAGAAGCGGCGGCGCGCGGACGCATCAATAACCGTTTTGTGCGAACGCACTTGCGCGAGAGCGCGCGGCACGAGCAATCGTTAGAGCTAAAAATAGACGCGCGGCCCGCTGGCACTTTATTCGCCATTTTCCGCGGGACGAAAAGCCCCCGGTTATCCGCCGGGATCGTTAATTGGGCGACGGAGGGCGCGAGTATGTTTTTCGGGCGATGAGAGGTGGGGCGATGAGAGTGAAAATTCGGGGGGAGAGTCAAAATTGATGTTTGAAAATTGGTCTCGAAGTACGATTGTACTCTTTAGAGGCTTTATTTCCAAGGGAAGATTTTAATTTATTAGGTGATGTGCTAAATTTATTTTGGTATCCGATTCCACATTTGTCGGTTTATGTATTTTTACTGTTATAAAGAAAGATATAATAACACAAAATTACAAATCCTTAACGTTTGAAAACAAAAAGTCTGCTTCTTAGAAACTGATAATCTTCAGCCTTTACAATGAAGTATCGCGCCGCAGTTGAAACTTTTAACCGCTTGCGCATTATCAACAATCCCATCCTTTTATCCGCTTCGAAAACAACCATTACCGTTTTCTGAACAGCAATCCGTTCTTTGCTTTGTTTCGAAACGCTCGTTGGTAACGAAAGTTTCGCACAATATTTACAAAGTGCTTAAGCCCTTTAATGCCGGGCGAGATAACGCCCCGGCAATAACTAAAGGACTCCGGAATAAAAAGCCAACCGCGCGGTGGGTGCAAAAAAAAAAAAAAAGAGGAAAGAAAGCGAGAGAGTTCGATAACCCTGCACCGGCTTGCCTGCGAACTTTGCAGTTCCTCCACCTCAAAGGGATTACGCGCCGCTCGAGAATCGGCCGAGGATGGTTCTTCCTCGCTTAACTAAACAGACCGCCTTGATTATCCAGCTGCAATTAGCCAAGTTTCGCCTACTTCTCTTTTTTTTTGCGCGCGCGCGCGCGCCACTGTATATCCTTTAGCGCGATTCTTTTATTCTCGTTCTCTTGGCTCTCGGAGAAACCGCTTCGCGCGGGGAGAGGCGCTGAAATGGGTTCGAGTGCATATAAGACGGTAGCAGCTATTTTTAACTCCGGACGCGATAAGAGTACCGGTTTGCCAGCTATTTTTAAAAGGGGCTATATCGATTTTTCGCCCCGCCGATTTCCGTCCCGAAAATTGTTCAAACTATCGATTAAAGTATACGATTGTTGTACACTTGGAAAATACAAAATAAGTGCTTCTAAAAATTAAATTAAACTAACCCATACTTTTTTTTGGTTGCTGTATTAACTTTTTTTTCCCCAGGAAACCCTTCGGTTGCTCTTTCTTAGCTTGAAAATAAGCAAAGTTAACAGTATCAATTTCGTAGGAAAATAAAGAACACGTGACATTATTCGAGCACGATTTTTTAGTCAAGTTTTATTAAATACAAACATTTTAAAATAATATATACTTAAATATTATAGTCATGTATATAAGAATATGAAACAAATTACATCGTATACTTTACAATTTAGTTATGATAACAAATACTTGTAAAAAAAGTGTTTCTAAAAATTATTGTAATGAGAGTTCGTTATATTAAATAATAATAATTATTAATAATAATTAATAATTATTATTAATAATTAATTATTATTATTAATAATTAATAATTATTATTAATAATTTATAATTATTATTAATAATTTATAATTATTATTAATAATTTATAATTATTATTACAGATCACAGTATTTTTAAAAACATTATTATTAAGAAAGTAATTAATATTGTCTTTTTTCTTGGATACTTCAACTGACATTTTTCTTTTTGTAGTTTCATTGACTTTTTGTTTTGGTTTCGATTGTGATTTTCCTATTTCTTGTTTTTTAGTAGTTGCCTTTTTTTTCTCCGCTGCTGCTTGTAATTCGAATTTTAGTTGGTCAGATAACTTGAAGTAGCGTCCAGAGTGAGCCCCAATACCAGAAGTTTGAACCAGCGATATTAAGATTCAATTGTCTTCGACAACTACAAATAAAATAAAACGAAATATTTGTGTTTAGAAACAAATTCGTATATTGTAAAATTCGCGTTTGGAACAAAACATTTTTGAATAATTTTATAAACCGAAATATCTTCATCTTATAATAAAACACTAAAATTTAAAATATTCTACAGTTGTCGCATTAAAAAAATTTACTTACTTATGTCATTTTGAAGTTTGTTATTAGCACGAGATTGTTATAGCTTTGGCCTTTGTTGATCCACCACTCGAACTGGAAGCTTTGACGCTCGCAACTGTCATCTTCGTCCTCGAAGCAGCGGCTTTTTTCGGTTGGCGCCATTTTCGGTTTTGGCGCGCTATCAATCTTTACAGTTGCCGAAGGTTTTTCAATCTTTCATCGTTAGCTTTTGATATATGAACACTATCACTATCGTGAAAAATAATCCTATTATTATTGCCGCCATTATTGCTGTGAATTTAAAGTATTTGTTGCAGCCTCTGATCACGACTGGTTCCTCGTGACGTTCCACGTCTTCGTCGTCGTCTTCTTGGTCGTCGTCCTCCTTTTCGTTCCGGTATTCATCTTCCAAAAAACTGTCCGATAGTCTCGGTGCTGGCTCCCCGTCCGAACTCGAATCGGAACACGAAGCCTTAATTGCAGTGAATTGCACTGAATTGGCGGTCGAAGCCATTGGGCTCTTTTTTATTTTCTCCCACACGCGAAAAAATTCAATTTCCGAAATCTGCGCTCGAATGCGAATGACCGCGAGATCGAGAGAGACAAGTCAATGCGGCGATCATTAATTTAAAGAACAAGAAATTTGACGAGTAAAGTCCGATCGTAAGTAAAGTTCGATCGAAACTGTTTGATAATTTGATTGCTACTTGTGAATTCTAACGATTCATCGTTTGTGTCGACTTTGCAGAATGTAAACAAAATTTCAATATCAACGTAAGATTTGAATAAACGTTGGAAAATATTCTTATTTACAAGAATAATTTCAATTTTTGAAGGGCAAATAGCAAATCTTATTTTTAACAATATTAAAGCATGTTTAGTTTTTTTTTAAATATTTTTTATTAGCATCTCGCAGCTAATTGCATTGTATGATTCCATGCACAACTTTTTTAGGTATAAAAAATTACAATCTGGCTTAATTTGTTGTCTCTAAATGAAGGTAAAATAAAAATTCATTCATTAAATGTATATACAGGAAATTTGTAAGAGTTTATGAAAATTGATTGATATAAATAACAATAAATGATTGAATTTAAATATACGATTGAATAGCAAAAGTATAGCTATATAAGATATTATTTCAAGAAGAGCTTGTGCAAACGCAATTGAAACTAATAAAAATCAGTAATTTTACTGATTTTTATTAGTGCAGGAATATTTTTAAAGCCTCATAATTATACGTTTCTATCGTTGTTTCTGAATGCCGTATTGATAATAATTTCACCGGTAACTCATTTTTCTTCCGACCAGCAAAAATCTCATTTCCTGAAACAAATAAGCTTTCTTTTTTTGCAATTGTCGACAACTTCTCTAAAAATCGAACGATTCTTTCTAGAGACGGACTAAATAAAGAAGGTCGTGTTTTCTATTAAATTCACAATTCATTCTAGTGAAATGTATCGATGTAAAAATAATATTAATTGAAGTTACTGGTACAAAATGGGTCAAGTGGATCTCGACTAGAACTCAGATAAATGAAAAATCAGATATCGGCGATAAATAAAAGTATCAGAACAAATTCCTGTCTGCTTTTATTTTACACATCATTTTTTACAAAAAAAGTGTTTCTATTGAGTCAATTTTTCTAAAGTCGAAGACGCAATATATCCTAAATAAAGTAAGTATAATACAGTGAATGAGCTCTGACAGCTTCCAGTTCTTAAATTAAAATTTATTTTGCATTGACGCAAACGCCGCGGAGAGTCGATACAGTAATTTCTGCCCAAAGCTTATCACGCTGCGGATCAGCCTCTTTTGAGCCGCTACTTTTCTTCGAAATCCTCTCTCTCCCTCTCTCTTTCTCTTTCTCTCTCTTTCATTCTGCTTTTCTCTCTTTTTTAGACGAGTAGCCACTTTATACGTCCAATTTTTAGTCTCCCTTCGTTCCAGAAATATTTCCTAATAGAGGTTAAAAAAACCAGTTCAGAGCAAATAACGATTTCCCACACTTTAATTAAAAATTTAATTTAGTTTAAGAAAGGTCACGAGGAAAGACTTTCAAACGAACGACGTTGTTTATTGAGCCTTGCGGAATGCTGAAAAAGTCATCTGTTCAAACGTAATGTAGTCCTCCTGGATTCAGAGTTTCATTGAGCAAAATTTATGTAAAAAGGTATCGTTTTTTATTCATTGAAATACAGCAAAATAAATCTGTTATCCTTCAAGTATTGTCTTTTTCCTTGACTCATTCAATGTCAATTAAAATTGAATCCTCAATAAACATCATAGAAAAGAATGAGCGATTACGAAAGTTACAAGTGTTTGTTTTTTTCGATTCTTTAGTCCAGTTTTCACCAGCTTTTGTAAAGAACCGTTCATACATTTCAATGCTGAATTATTTTTGACTCTTGACCCAAAATGACAAAATTATCATGATCTATCATTAAAGCTATTATCACTTATCTATAACAAAACATACTTTTCGTTTCCCTAACAATTTTATACATCGAATCCCCAAACAAATATTTTCTAGATTTTCTCAGCTCAGTCGCGACTTTTGGAATAAAAATAGTGCTTCCTTTATCTGCATATTCGCAATTCAACATTTCGTCCTTCGCTGTTCTTCACATTTTACGGTCTCGTTTATATTCCAGTTTTCCCGTCCTTTCATTCTTATGTATTTTCTACTCCTCCGTATTGCTCCCTCAACCATAACTGCAGTCTGCATCGAGTAATTGCTGTATTCTTAAGCGAGATCCCGAACGAAACAACGAGGAGGCAACGTCTTATCCGTTGCCCGATCGATATATCAGTGAAACTTTACAGTTGACAAAAGCCCCCTCATTTTGCGGAACGGACCATCCTGGAGAATCGGAGAAAACGTCCGATGTATACGACTGCATCGGAAGAGTAGGGCAGATCCGCCTACAGTCAGCCATATTCCTCATTCGGAGGCCAAACATAATTACGTATTTCAGCCT
This sequence comes from Ormyrus labotus, assembly GCA_035582975.1. Lineage (NCBI taxonomy): Eukaryota > Metazoa > Arthropoda > Insecta > Hymenoptera > Ormyridae > Ormyrus > Ormyrus labotus. Next base: position 10,991 of record JAWWEO010010977.1, read on the forward strand.
ATATATACGCGATTAATTCTGTCTGCCATTAGCAAGATCCCACCACTATTAGCATTTAACACCGCAAGCTTACACACCCAACAGCCACTCGAGCACCCTCTCAAGTGCAAACGCCGGCTCCTTACAAGTGGATCCCTCTCTCTCTCTCTCTCTCCACGAGAGAGGAAGAATCCTGTAAACAGCTCATGATTGATTACTTGAGGCAATACGTGCAGCTGTGACAGTGTCTCGAGGTTTATCGAGCTCGCTTTGTTCTCCGAGACGAATTGACGCGATTAAATTCTTAAGCGGAGCTTACAATTGTATTGTACAGCTCTCGTGCGGATCGATTCAGAACCCGAAACGTCTGGCGTTCTAACGAACGACGCGCGGCAGCTGCAAAAGTCATTCTCGTAAGAATCCGCGAAAGGCGAATCCTGCCAGAGGTGGAGGAACCGCCTTATACGTAGCGAATATTCAGAAAACAGAAGAAAGCTCTCTCGATGCAAAGGTCGGCGACGGATTCCAAGGAATAAAGAGGCAGAGAGAGAGAGAGAGAGCGGGAGACGTGTGTACAAAACGCGACGGGAGAAAGCGATACCTTCGGGATCGATGAGCCTGGCATCCGCGAGATGAAACAAAGGCGGTGAAAAGGAACCGTTATAGATGGGAAGGCAGAGAGAGAGAGAGAGAGAGAGAGAGAGAGACCGGGAGAGCGGACAAAAAGTGAATTCGACGGGAAAGTCGAGCGGCTATGATGAATTGAAAATTGAAAAGTGCGCCTTTGTGAGCGCGCGGCTCTCCCGCTCTTTTTGCGCTTCGGCTTCCTTTCACGAAGATACGCTTTTTGGCTGGAGGATCTTTTTTCTTTTTTCTTTTTTTTTTTTTGACAATTTCGCCCTCTTTTAGGAATCCTGTGAAGGATCGAATGGGTCTTAATTTAGAAAATTCCCGGGCGCGACACACGTTGATTAAAAATTGCGTAAAAAATCAGCGCCGATGATTACGTCAAAATTGCTTCGCCGCTCTCGCGGCGAAACTAATCATCGACACACATTTCTCTCGCGCCCCTCGGTAAATAAAGTCCGTCCGGCGACCGTCGGCGGCAAAGAATTCCAATCCGCGGCTCGTAAAAGCCGTGACGTCCGAAGCAGAGGCGGGCCATCGACCGGCGCGGGGACCGGAACCACTGCAGTGGCTTTATGAAAGCAGTAAGAAATCGAGCGCCGCCGCCGCATTACACCTGGCCGATCTATCCATTATTAATGCACGGGCACAGCTGCGGCTTCTTCTCCTTCCTTGCTACGTGCGCAGGCAGGTGGAACGGGGGGGCACAGAGATGCCCCTTGGCTCGTTCACCTTTCTCCTTTTTTCGAGGAGCGGAGGACGTCATTTTGCTGTGGATGCGATGACGGCCTGATGGAGAGAGTTTTTTTTTGTCGGGGAAATTGGCTTTTGAGGCGGGAGTCATTAAAAGTTGACGAGTTTGTTTGGCGACGTTTCTGCCGAAATGTTTGACGTTTTCGATGGCTTTTTTGGTGGCTGGTAAGCTACAAGGAGAGTTTGGAATTTGCTTACTTGAAGTTTTGTACCGTAATTTAGTTGTCGAGCAGAGTTTCGCGTGTAAGAGAGAAAATTAATTATCTCTTATAGCAAATTAAGTCTACTATTCAAATACAGCTCAGAAAAAAGAAATACGCTTCGAAGAACGAATAACAAAATCTACCAAACGTTCATTCTCCAACCTGAGAATTTCTTTAAAATCTCGGAGCTCCCCGTAAGTTCGCCCTCTCGAAGGTCCCCTTTGCGAAAATCCGCGTAATCATCGAACAAGAGGTTTTCAGGTGCGCCGTCGTTCGAAATCCTACGACTGCCGTTTATCAGCCATCGAAAACGATGCGAAACTCCGCTTCGGGGAGGGGAATAATTTATCGGGCGAACTCGTCACGTTCCCTCCATCTCTTCCTTTTTTTTTTTTTTTTTGGTCTCTTTAGGACATGATGCGCGCAGCATTAGATATTCCCGAGCCGTAGCACCGGATTTCGAGAGGGAGGGAATTATACACGTCCTGGCCGGTGCGCGCTTCGACGTTAACGCGGCGGATCGAAAAATCGACCAAAGGGAGGATCGACGGCTCAATCTTTTTATCCTCCCGCAATCGGGGAGATGACTGCGTGTGTTTGCGCGACAGATTTTACGATAATCGATTTAAAAGGCGGAAAATATTGACTGCACCGCGTGTTCGAAATCAATGGAGTATAATTTTCGATCCACTTCGAGTTCGGCGTTTCGCGAGAGAAATTAATGTCATAAAATTAAATTTGCAAATGTAGATAAATGCTTAATTATTATCGAGGGCGTTAAATATATCAGTGCAAAAGTCAAAAGCAAAAATAGACATTGATAAAATCGACTGCACGCGTTAAGCTTTATGATAATAATACTGATTTTGACCATATATATACCAAAAGCCGATTATCTTCTCATCCGATATATCTCATTCCGCAATTATAAACTATTATGCACAGCGGGATTATAAATAACTAATTATCATTTCCGTGCCAATATTTCAAACATTGCAGTTTCCATTTTAAATTCCTCGCAACCTTTCATAATTTGCAAATCCGGTACAGCAATGATATCAATTAACTGATATAATTGGATTGATGATATAATTTCGGTACTAATTTAAGAAAACTTCCGTATAAAAGCTTCGTCTATATACACATGAAAATTTTCTAAAGTTGCAGAATTAAATCGTACTAAAAAGTTACATCGCTCCGCGATTAAATACATATAGCTTCCCTACTTCGATTACCCAATAAAAAATTTCCACGTCATCTTCCATTTAATTCATCGATTATTCGCGTATTCTCCGCTCTTGCATATTTTAAACCGCCGGCGCGTACACTTTCCAGTGCGCGCGATTCTCTCTTTTTCTCCGCCTCCCTCGGAATCTCCGCGAGGACGAGAATCGAGGTCGAGATGTACGCTGGTGCTATAATACTCGCGCGTAAATTTGCACGAGCGTGCGAGTTTGACTTTCAAATGGTGCCACGGTGCACGCGTAAACGCTCGCTTCTGCACGTGATTATTCCGGAAGGATTGCCCGTAGATTATCGGGAGAAAAGCAGCCGCGGCTGCTCGATATATTCGTTTTGCTTATCGTGCTCGTGTGCGCCTTTGGCTTTTAACGCGAAATGGTTTACGTTCAAAATTTATCCAAGTTTTCAACTTCCGAAATAGCTAACGGAAATTCAATTAAAGCTCCGTCGCGAGAAATAAATGAAAATCGAAGCGGCGCGACGGCGGCAGCGGCGAAAGGGACGGTAAATCCAAAGATACGCGGGGAAAAATGCGCGCGGCTACAGAAATAAAGCAGGAGGCGAAGGCGAAGGGCCGCGGGGAGAAGGAGCGATAAGACAGGGCAAATAGCGCCGGCGGCCGCAATAACAAAGAGTAGACGGAATATCCGAGACGGCTTGCGCGCGCCTCTCTCCGGAGGGCTGGAAATCGCGCGTCTCCCGGAATACCTCTCGATATATATTCGTAGCGCCGGCGACTCTTACAAGGGCGTCGATCCTTCTCGAGCGTCTCGCTCGAGAGCTCCGCTTACGTGTATATATACGCTGCGTTAAAGAGGTTGCAACGTTTTGGCGAGAGCGTAATTGAACGGGTTCCGACTCTTGTTTAACGTTGTAATTTTAAATTACGAGCTTCTTTTTTAATTGAAATTTTTCGAGCGGGAGCGTAAAATAAACTAAAGGAAATCGAATGAAAAAGCTTATATTATACTTAACTATAATGTACTTCGTCCAGCCGATGATGTTTAATAAAAATTTAAACCATCGATATCGCTCGAACTCGCGAAACGAATCGCCGGAGCGGCCGCCGTTCGAAAGCGCAATTAACGCTCGTCGACACAGCGGGCCCGAAATGAGGCTTGTAATCCTATCACCCGGCAAACTTACCTCAAAGCATCCGATACCCATCGCGTAAACCTCTCAGCGTCGAGTAACGGAGGCAAAGGCAATACACCGAGAGAGAGAGAGAGAGAGAGGAAGAGGCCCGCAAGAAAGTCGTGCATCTCCGGGGATCGCGCGCGGTGATATAATTCAGGACCGGGGCGCACACAATACTCGCGAGACAATGGCGACGGCGCCGCTTCGCTTAATTGAGCCGACGCGACGCCGAGTGTGTGTGTGTGTGTGTACCTGCCTCGAGCTCCTGCTTTGTGTGCGCGTGCGTTATTGCGTGTAGCTCTCCGAACGCGAGAGAGAGAGAGAGAGAGAGAGAGAGAGAGAGGGAGGCTAATTTCGATAATTGAGGTTGAGCTAGTGCGCGGAGAGTGGAAAAGGAACGGGGCACACAGAGAGTTGCCAGTGCGAACTGAGAAGAGAGGCATTGAGTCGCGGGCTGCGATTAATAGCTTTCCTAATTTGGATTTACGAACGCTTTTTTTTTTCTATGATTTAGATTGTTCTTAGGCCGCTGAGCTTTCTTTAAAATATTCGGTTTCGCCTTAAAAGCACTGTTCACGTTCGTAATATAAGTCGACGCCTCCACTTTTAAAGTATCCCCTTTAATGCGCCGACGAGTCGGGAGAGAGAGAGAGTGTAGAAAAAAGTATACGGTTAGGACCTTTATCGCTCCGTTTTGATTATCTGATGAAAAGAGGCAGAAAAGTTTCGGGAAAACTGGTTTATTGTTACGAGGTAAGTTTCGGCCTCCGGGAACTTCTAAGATCGTTTATTAAAATTTTTCGCCTTAGGAAAAGGGGCGCGTGCTGCTCCCCCGCACGTTTCATCAAACTTGCTTCAATTTTTTACGGGTGTCTTGTACGCCGAAATCTATATAATTTGTATTATCAAATGTTACAAAATCGGGCGAGTGGCTTTAAACGTATTTATCAAATTAAGTCAATTCATTTCACATTACCCTTCATATTATAATGAAGCACGTACCATTCATAAAGCAATTGCGTTAATTCATTTCAGTGATATACAAATGACATTCGCAAAATCCACCAAATTTATATAGTTTATTTAATCAAACTCGCGAGTCTCGATGCGACACGCGAACCCCCCCGTATTTTCGATAAAAACGTCGACCATTAAAATACATCGAGCCTTAAAGCAAGATCCATCGACAGAAAAGAGCTTCCGCGACAGATAAAATCCGCAAATCCGAGGCTCCGATGCCGTGCGTCAAGCCCCCAATAATACCTCAAGCCTGCCGCGCGGGGAGTCAACAGCCGGGATTGCGCAGCGCTTTGCATAATGCGGCCGGGATGCAAATTTTCGCTGCAACGCCTCCTCCCTCCTTCTCCCTCCCCCGCTGTCTCGTTACCGCCGGGACGTAAGTTTGCCAGAAGGAGGTAACCGCAAGCTCGCCAAAAATGCCCCGCCGAGTCTTGTTTATGGAGCAAATACGCTTTTGCTCTCGGCCGCACGGATTTCGCCCTGATAAAATTAATTATGCAGGCGTAATTAGGCGGGTAAAGTGGGATTTTTGGAGATTCCGCGGGTGAAATATTTTGAACCCTCCCGGACCCGCTCGATGGGAAATTAATAAATTCGGTAAAGCTCCGATCGATGGAGCGATAAATATTTCGCTCGAACGGCCGCCTTTCTTGCGATTAATCAGAGGCTTAATGCTTATTATTGGAAAAGTCGTTTCGTCTCCTCGGTTATTGAATTAGGAGAGGCACGTAAAATACGTCCTTCCATTTGGCTAAACAATTTCCAAACTTAAATCTTAAAAACCACTAAGGCTTAACGACGCTTTTATTGGCCATCCCGTGTAAATCTATTTTCATCCGCAGCGTTCCCAAGTACACGAAAGCTCAAATCGCGAGAAAGGGGTGTTAGTGCGCACGAGGAGCCTCGGAAAATAGTAAAGGAGCCAGAGCGCGAAGAAAGACTCTCTCTTTCTCTCTCTCTCACTTTCGGACTCGCAGCTCATCCAATCAGCACTAGAGTATATCCGAGGAGAACAAAAAAAAGTAGCGCTGAATGGCCCGTGAAGACAATGGAAGCGGCGCGCGAGAACTTTCCTTTTTATCTCCGCGAGAATCGGCCAAGATATCGGGCCTTGTGTACTCCCGCCAAGTCGAGCTGAACAAAATATTTCAGCACAAAGCAGCTTTAATTTGCGAATTAAAAGTTTTTTAATATCTTCTCGTCGCCTCTGTCCATTAGTAAAATTTGCAGCGGGAGCTACTTTTAATTCCCCGACAATCGCGAAGCGTAAATCAAGCAGCCTGCCCACCCCGAAAAATTCGAATCCACACAAAGCACCGCTGCCGATAAAAAGCGTCGGGAGATCGAGCCCCGAACAACTCGTCCAGCTTGGCGCGTAACTTCATTCGCCGGACGAGGAAATCAATTGTTCCAGCCGCTGAAAAATGGAGATGCGCCAAGCAAGTAGCAGAGCGCTCTCTCTCTCTCTCTCTCTCGATCGAGGAAGCGAAAAACAGGAGAAGCGCTTTTCCGCTCGACGAGAGAGAGAGAGGAGCTTAACGTATATAAATCTCTATCTCCGCGAGCGAGCGGCGCTGTGTGAAAAATATCGCGCGCCGTCGCCGCCGCGAAAAATGCCCGGCCATTTTAAATTTGCCAGCTATACGGCGCTCTCGCTGCAAAAAGCGGAATGAAATTGCCCCGAGGCCCCGCCGGAGCAGCGAGTGCCGCTGTAAGCACTTGAGCCGCGCGAGGGATGAGAAATTGAATGTGTTACGTTATTAAGAATTTAATGCGACGTTTTTTTCTTTTTTTTTTTTTGGTTGCCCGCTTCTAATTTTCGAGGAGATGGGATTTTTCCGGGCCGTTACATTAGAGGTTTGCCGTATTAATGTAGCAACATATTTTCCCTCGTCCAATGAGAATCGGGTAAGTTTTAAAATTGCAAGCGTAATTCCAAATGTGTACTCTCCAAAAATCACGACTAATAAACCTCCAAGCAATGCGCGGGTAATAATCCTCGCGTATAACGAGCCGTTTCTGTATTTACGCCTACAGTCGGTGCTTTCGATAATATCGGAAAGCTGTTGGCGCGGTAAATCACTGCCACCTCATGACTTATGCGCATCCATGACCGCGCCAAATCGAATCTAACGGCAAGCACGTAGCCAAAATCCATAAAAAAAAAACAACTGAAAAATGAACAAAGCGTATACTCGGGAATTAAAGCGCGCTAACGAATTAAGTGGATCTCCGACGGCGCAGAGCCCGAATACCGAACGAACCAACTTCCGAATGAAGTTTTAACCGACGCAGCGGCCGAGGAGCCAGATAAAAACTAATCTACCTCTCACAATGCACTCTGCGAGAGACTTCGCTGCCCATCGACCAGTGCACCTACGTATATACATATATGTACGTACAGCAGTTTGTTTAGTTTAGCCGCGGCGGAAAGAGGAAGGCAAGCAAAGCCGCGATGAAAAGGGATCTACAAAGACAAACCCGAGCCAACGGCAACGAAGAAAGTAAGGAGGGAGGCTGGGCAAGAGAGAGAGAGAGAGAGAGAGAGAGAGAGAGAGAGAGAACAAGACAAACACGAAGAAGGTACGAAGCTCGAAAACTTGCAGGTGTTGAAGGGAGGCCAATGGGCGAGTTTTTCGAAAAATGAGGAGGAATTGGCTTGTCTTGCAGTCATTAGCGAAACTTTGTAGATAAAAAGAATCTCGATTCTATCACGATATATATCGTTTTAAACGTATTAGAATTAAGCTTTAAGAGACAGATTTTCAAACTACATTATGTTCCGGTTACATTTATCATAATGTAAGAAATAACACCTTTGTACAAATTATACGCCTTACCCCTCATCGATAAAGTACGAATCTAAAAAAACTACATACCACTGTAATTTCAAGCAAATCAAGTGCTTTAATTCAAGAAAAATCTACTTATATACCTCCAACCAACCGCAGAAAGATTCCTTGCGGCGAAGAAAAGAGGCCAATGAGGAGACCGAGGAAGACGGATAAATACCAGACGTGCAATTTGTCGCGGATTACGGCGGGAGGAGAGAGACTAGTCGGCGATGCAGTCGCGAGCTCACCGTTATACTCCCCGCTGCCGAAAATCCCCTTTGACGGCGCGCCCCGTCTCCAATTTCCTCCGCCTCGGCTCGATTTGTCACTCGAGGAGCACTCGAACTTTCCGCCTCTTTTTGTCCGCGCGACAATTCGCCCGACGGTGAATGGAGTAATCCGTCGGGATCTAAATATTTTCGGGGAGAATCGCGGGGAGAGTAGAGAGAAAAAAGCATAGTTGCTAACAATGCGGACGATAATTCGCAGTTTGGGGCTGCACGTGAAATTGACAAATTTGTAAAAAAAAAAAGTGTATAAAGCATAGTGTATTTTCTCGAAAAGTTGTAAAATTTAAAGCGCACAAAATAAATAAATAAATACAAGCTACTCGGCTCGTTAATTTTCTGCGAATAATTCTTTCGATAGCAGACAGTGCATTAAATTACACGTACAATCAGCCTTGTCCGATAATGCTTTCCCTTCTATTTTCGGGCTTCCATCTCCACTTCCTCGTATAGCGTCTCGTCGCGCGGGTCGTCGATGCCGTGCTATATACGTTTGTTTATATACGTTCGACTTCGCGCGTAATACACAAAGAGCGCTCTTTGGCGCCGCCGGTGATGTTTCGGAACATTTTCGCTCTCTCTCTCGGCCGCGTCGCGTTTACGGCGAATCTCGCGCGTAGTGATGTTGGCCCCGGAAATACGACATTGACGTGTCGGTTTGGAAAGAAACAAACTTGCTTTGGCACTAAATAGTCAAAGGTCAGATTTAGATTCGCGACAGACTTGTTGAGAAAACATTAGCGTTTTGTGGGTACCTCGCGTGGAATGCGCATTTGCTCGTTTTACTTTTTATTCGATATAATTTTGTAGCAATAAGAGAGTAAGGTGTTTCGGTTCGGAAGTGCCGTCGACTGTCCTTCGTAAATTGATTTTTTATCGCAGCTCCCCGGCGAATAATTGCATTTCAACCGTTTAAAAACCGTCGGAACAAAAACGGAGCGCGTTCGATTCGTTTGCGCGCGCGCGTCTATATTTTCTATCGCGCGGATGAATAAAAAGTATCTCCGTGTATGCATTGATGTCGCATCGATCGTTCGCGTAAACAGTGCAGAGAAGAAAAAAGGGTATTGGTTGTATTTTGTGTTTACTGCATGCTATACAAACCCGGCGCCCTTTTCTTGGCTCTCGAGTCTCGTTTTATTGTGGCCTTACGTACACCTTTTCTATTATTGCATTCGATAAATTCTCGTGCACTTTTTTTTTATAGCGTCCCACGCGTGTTTAACATTCTACCGTGGAAAGTATTTTGTACATTATTCCGCGTCTTATCAAATTTACCGGAAACGTTTTGAACGTCGAATAAATTTATTTTCAAAAATATTCTACTGAAATGGAAAATGCATCGCTGTTATTGAAATACGCTGTAATTGGATTGCAGAAAATACACAAAAGTATACATATAAATGATATTTTGTTCCATTTCAAAAAGGTAACACTAACAATTTATCAAGTACTTACGAATAATCGCAAAGAAATCGTACAGCAACAGAAACTCACCTGAAACATAAAAAATTCCAATTAAACCAATACTCCCACTCCAACTCTTCAAACAAAAAATATCCCCCATTTCTACAAAATCCCTTCGAAACCGCCTCGCCCAAATCATCAATCAGCGCGGCAAAGCGGCCGGTTATCCACACACAAGAGGCGCCCCGTGCAAAAAAGGTGCAAAAAAAAAAAAAAAAAAAAACTTCGCCGGGCGAGTCGTCGACCTCCTCGGCGGCGGCGAAGGGATCTCCGTCGAGATGAGTGGCCGCGTTCGACAGCCCCCTTTGCACGCCGGAACAGGACGCTAAGGATCGCCGCGGCGCTCGTGTCTCCCTGCCTCTCCATGCGCGAAAAGGAGACGCGCGTCCCGAACTGGGTTCTCTCTCCCGCTCGATTAAATCCCGACAAAGGCTCAATTTAACGCGGAGCGCCAAGATAAATACGCGTGTGGCGTATATCGAGCGGGAGGGAGGCGCTTTGGCTTAGTCCCGCGCGCGACGATTTTGCGCGCGATTTATGGCGCAGCGCGCCAAATTTTTTTACGGGCCATTGAATCGGGAACGCGGTGTACTTTCTGTTCGACTATTGAAAGCAGACGGGTTATTTGCGATGTTTTGCCGCACACTGCACACTCGATGCGCGCGTTAAGAAGTTTCGCGGAAGAGTTAAGGTTACTGTCTCAAGCGGACGTCGCCGTCGTTAGACGGTAAAAAGAAGCGAAAGCAGTTCCGCCGATTCGGACGAGTAGATATTTTTATCGGCACTCGGCGAAACGCGATATCGAACGAGAACATAATAACCATTAATCCTCCTTTGGCCGGGGATGAAAAAGTAGCTTAGCCCCGGAGCTAATCAATATTTTGACAATTTCGAGAAATTGCTTCATCCGTCATCGGCAGCCAATGGCTGCGACACGTCGGATACACAGGAGAGCGTAAGAAGCAAGAAGAAAAAAAAATCGATGCGGGAAACCCCCAACGCAGCCTCGTAAAATCTGGAACGTACCGCGGCCCCCCTTCCTGGGCTTTTTCGGCATTCCGGCATTGGTACGTGGCCGATCGATCTCTCTCTCTCTCTCTCCCCCCCCCGCGAAAGGCACGCGTGCACGCACGCACGCGGGGCACGCTTTTTTTTAGTGGAGAAATGGAAAATACGAATTGGAAAAAAATGGATTGACCTAATCTTTTAAAATTGAATTCCATTGAGGGAAGAGCCGTTGGGGGCTATTATTATTTTAATCGAAAAATCATAAAAAATAAAATTGAAAAAAATTTTTTTTCTTACTATTAGTTTAAATGCATATAGAAACCTATTTCCGAAATCAGTAAGGGGTCGATGCTTTTGAGCTGTGATTTATTACAATGTAAAATAATGGCAATTAAATTAATAGTAAAACTCAATTTGGCACGAAAGAAAAACAGTCGGCATTAAAAACGTTTAACCCGATTTAATCCTTAAATATAAAACAGCTGAAAAGCCACTAAATACTTGCCAGTCGCTAACGCCACTCGGACGAAAATCCAACCGAATCTCAACGTCAAGAGTTCGAGGCGCAGCGATTAAATCTTAACGAAATCGAAGAGAGGCAGCGCGGCGCCTTTTTACGGAAATAAACTCAAAAGGCACACCGCGGCTCTCGCCTATATATACATCGACATACCAAGCCTCGGTAATCAAAGCAATCGCGCCCGGCACCTCCGTACCGACGTCCGACGCAATCTCGCGCATCGGCGAAACGATAAAGTCGAACGGGGCCCCCACTGATAAGGTTCTTTAACAACGTGCACCCAACCCCCCCGACCACCGCGGCCCGTAATAACGAAAGACGATCGTTTTCCGTTTAGACTTTTGTCCCCTGGAATTGCGGTTTGCGCGCGCATTCCTCCCCCCGCAGCGGCAGTCGAGCGCGAAATGCCCCCTTCGACGATTCTTTCGTCGGCGCGGCTAACCATTTAAATGAGTGGTGTGCAGAGCGCGACTCGGTGCGCTGTAATCCGGCGTGGATTCAGTTGAGCGAGTGGCTGATTCGGAAGCGATTGAGCGCAGGTCGAAGTCGTCGGTCGCGCGGTGAAAACTTTTTTCTGTTTTTATTTTTTTCTTTATCCATCCGGGCTGTTCATTTCGCTGAAATTAATTTTCTGTCGGAGTGTAGCTTTATTACGCGTAAATTGAAAAACATCGTTTTGCTCTATATAAACCCTCGTTTTAGATCGTTTAGTTTTGTTACTTGTTCAAACGAAAACTCAAACGCGACCCTTGGATTTTCTAATTCACGTTCGAGCGACCGACGAAATCTTTTAATTAACAAATTTCAAACGCGCGACTTTTTGCAAAATAAATTTGCTCTTCCGAGCTCGGGTTTATCATCTTAAAACTTACATTAGTAAGTCCGTAATTTCCCCGCCGGAGCGCCCGGCAAACATTTGCATTATCCGCATCCAGCTTAATTACAACAATCAAAACTAGCATCGTACGCATCTCATTAATCAAGCGAAGCCCGCCTCCATTAATGAGCCACGCAAAATAAGGGGGACGCCTGCACCGAACGATTCGTCAACCGAAACGAAAACCAGGGGAAGGGGGGGGGGGCTTATCCACTCATAAATCATCCCTTATCGCGCACTCTTCTCCCAAGGAGCCGCTATCTCTCTCGCGAGAGGAGAGAGGCAAACAGTCGCGAAGCCGTTGGCAAGCGGAGCGGCGGCACCCACACACAGACACACACGAGCGCACCTTTCGCGATTTCGTATACTTGAATAAGTCGCGCTGGCTTGTTCCGCTTGCGAAGTTGTACGCAAATGCCAGCGGACAGAGCCAGGAATGAAATTGGGACGAGATTTTCCGGACGACTGTTTTACCCATTAATTAATCCAGAAAGAAAAACTTCCGCGATGGATCGAGTAAAAGTCAATGCGGCCCCTCAAAATACCGCAACAAGCCGTAATTACGCAGGCCTCCCCCTCCCGCCTACTTAGCTCGCGGAGCCCGCATCCCCGTACCAGGGGGCGCACATTAAATCTCATCTTTGGCGCTTGCACGTATATATATATAAGTCTCGACCGGCGGCTCTTGGCACGCTTTCAACGCTTTTCTCGGGCTCTGTGGCGCGGCCGTAGGATAAGGGACGCGGAAAAGGCCCGGGGGAGGGGGGAGGGGGAGAACGTCGGCGCGGCAGGATTTATCGCGAGTCCGCCGGGTCACCGACTCCTTTTTCTCCGCAGCGGACGCCCTTTTCTCCCCCTCTCCCCCGTTTCCCTCCTTCGCGCGGAAAATGAACAATTTTTTATCTTACGGGAATCTTTGAACGTGTGTATGTGTGCGCACGGCTGTGCGAGTGGAGGGACGCGACGGTTACGAGGAGGATACTCTTATTACGGTCCAGCGAGTGCGGAGATATATATATATATGTCGGGAGGAGTTATTAAACTTTCGCGGGAACAATCGTAATGGTTTAGAAAGGTAATTTCAATTATGCTCCGGCGATGTGATTCGCAAGCCGAGCTTGTACAGAGCGGGGATTGTGCGAATTTCTATACGAGACGGAGAGTGGCTCGGAAATCTTTACGAGGAGATGGATTTTAAATTTCGAATAAACTTTTCAACTTATTGCCTGCTCGTTGAACTTTTGCAAAAAACCATTTTACACCATTCTCAGGCGCTGTCCTGCGGATGTTACCGCGTGTATTCAGCTCAATCCCAAAGAACCCGTCGTACCGAACGACAAACGGGCGGCCGAAAAACAAAAGCCACTCTCTCCAACGACGACCTCGTAGCAGCTCGAAAAAGCAAAACTACAACCCTCGTCGACGGGCCGCGCTGCCCAAGCTAAGTGCAAAAATAGTCGACTGCTCTCTCTCTCTCCCTCGTACAGGAGAGGACACAGGCCGCGCCGACAAATCCATCGGCGTACGTTAACAAGCGATTTCACTTAGAGCGCGGCGGCGGCGGCGGCGGCTCTCCATCTGGAAAATCAATCTTGCGCTCGCCACGCAAAAACACACACCGCGCGTATACAAGCGCAGAGAGCTCCACGGGGGATCGATATCGCCCCGCGGGCTCGACGCGCACGCACACACCAGGCCCTCTCCCCCCCCCGATTATATCGGCGTCGCGGTGCGAATATATATATATACATATACATGTATATCGCGTCGGGTAAGTAGGATGAGCCCCGCGCTAATGCACACCGGATACGGTGCTCTACGACCCCGCAGGCCCTATGTAAATGCTGTCGCGCGGGCTATTGCATCGTTGATAAGCGACTTTTGCGCCGTCGCGGGCTTTTAATCGTCGGTTATCCGAGCGCGGGGGGGAAGGCCCGGTTACGTCGCGACACCGCGAGAACCGCCCGGTTATATGTAATTCTGTTTGTTCGAGCGGGCCGGGGATTATCTCGGTAGAAAGTTTGAAGGGACGGCGAGAGCTTTGGAGCGGACGGCTCTCCTGTGAAAGATGATAAAGGGGATTTATTTGTCGAATTGACATTGGATTAAAGCGTCGATTAAAAGAAACTGCTGAAGATAACTTTTCACTCAGAGGCGAGCTTCGTAACAAGCTTCCTAAATTTAGCCTGATAAAATGAAAAATTATACTGTATATCCTTACGAGTTCACGACATGCACAAATACTAAATTCCCAAGAATCATCACCTCCTTACGATCGGCTCATCTCGCCGTTAATAAACGAGCATCATTTACGCCGCGCTCCTCGTTTGCCTTTTTTTTTTTGTCTATTCGAGCATCGTTCGGCGCACCTGTGCGTATAGCCGCGAGGATTTATCGGGCTGCTCGTCGGCTGCGAATTTAATATACGCCGACGGGCGCCATGCCGGCCGAGGCCGGTAATTATGCCGTCGCCACCTCTCTTTCTCCTTGCACTTAAATAATTTTACGATTTTTTTTTTTTTCGTCGCCTAGCAGCTTTACGAATTTTATTACCGCGAAAGGAACTGTCGAGGGCCCGAGAGATTGTTTAATGCTGATAATGACTTTGGATTGCGTTGCAAGCATTTCTGCTTTCGGGACTGGTTAAAGCTTATTATCATTAAGCTCGCACTTTTGCGACGTGACAAACGGTTTTTAATCAGCGTCGAAATAAAAAAAAAGAAAACGAACGCGTCCGCAAGGTATTTTTGAAAAAACATATATATAATCACGCGGCGCAAGTTTAATGAAAACACGCGTCAATCAGCAAGAAAGCGCACTCGCACCCGCCCGCGAACTCGACAAGATCCATCGATGCCGTAACCCCGTTCACTTTTTGTCCGGCGCTGAAAAGCAATCGCGCGACATTGATCAAAAAGTCGACGTGTTGTCTTCGCCAACACACACACACGCGCGGAGAGTCGGCCAGCAATGCGCGCGCGGACTCCAATCGTCGGAGCGTGTTTGCCGTGTAAACCGGAGAAAGTCTCGGAGGAACTCAATCAATTATCCGGGGCGAGCTCCGAAGGAGGCCCCCGCCGCACGCTCGAATTATTGCCACTTGAATTATGCAAGGGCGCGCGCGCGCGCGCGCAGTTCTTTCCGCGTAATCTTTCCTCCGGTTCTACAATGTATTTGCGCTGGCTTCCGCGCAGCTGGGTTTTCCTCGTGCATTGACAATATATCCATCGACGATTCGGGAGGAATTCGCCTCGGCCTTCTTCCTTTGTTTTATAATTGGCAGCGCGAGCCGCCGGTAGTTCGAGGAGGGAGGAGCAGGAATAACTTCGGAGAAGCGAGACGATTCAATTTTGTTCTTGTAGATCTTGTCAACGTTCGAGCGTCGGGCACGTATATTAATTAGGGAGAGTTATTGAGCGGAAGGTTTTTATAACCGAGAGTCTGCAAGATTATTACGGGTCTTGAAAAGTAGATATATAAAAGGTAAGCAGAGTGAATGTAATTATATATCTTTGAGCATATTTAACGAAAGCTGAATTATAAGTTTTAATTTTAAATAAAACATTTACTTAGACAGGCCGGATTCTTTGCTTTTAAATTGAAATTAAAATTGTAATTTTGTTAAATTATTTTATTAATATTAAACATGTTATACACGTAGGATACACAAAGTGTCGCAAAGCCTATTATTATATCATAATTGTAAAGGGGATTACCCGTTGATAAATAAATAAATAAATTAATTAATTAATTTATTAAATTTTATTAATCTGAAAAATATTACGATTACATATTTGATAATTTTAGAGTTTCAAAACTATCCTATATACTTTAGAATTATTTTAGTTGTTGTACCTTGCAAATTGTACTTGTCATCCGGATGAGTAGAACAATTTAAACTCTGCAAAAGATATAATCTTGCTGAAATATGCTAAACTTTCTCATAATATTTACTAAGTTCCTTTTTGTTAAGTATATATATACATATACACCTAATTCCCAAATTTGAAAAGCAACAGGTACAAGCAAATACTGTTTGCTCTACTATAGAACTAGAATTATTTATGAAAGGGCTAGAACACGCGTATTGATCTAAACCCGAACAATTCTATTACATAAACTAATGACAATGTATATACTTACAACAGCAAGTAGAGTTTATCGAATGCAGTCGACTGAATTTTGAATATCAGTATTATCTACTTCATCATATTACAGGGATACAAAACAAGGTATCATTTCCCTTTGATTATCCAGTGCATGACGAACGCAAACTTGAAATACTGCACGTTATTGTATCTTTTCGGCAACTAGATCGCTGCGAAATAATAAATCGGCTTAATCTGCTTCAAAAATAAAGAACTGATCAAATAATTCGCAAGCGCCTGACTATTTTCAAACTTTACTACTTAACTCTGTAAGATTCGTTCACAAACCATTCTAAAACCTCAAAACGAATTTCAACCCCGAAACCGCCAAAGAAACGGGAGAACCGCATTCTTTGAGTTCAAACATTTCTTTCATTTACAAAAATCCAAAGCTACATAGATTTCCTTCCCGTCTGCGGTTTAATGCTCGAAGAGGATCTCTTCTTCTCAAAGGAGCCAAAATCCTTCCCCTCCCGCCGTTCAGGATGTAAAGAGGAAGATAAGGGTGGAAGCGCGGCGCCGTTACAGAGCCTCTTTGCCAAGTGCATGCCGGTGGCGTGTACGCAAGCCGAGAGCCGGTCGATAACGAGAAAAAGTGCCCCGGACAAGGAGGATTCTTCGTCGGCCAGAGGCGAGAGGAGCCGTAACTTCGCCTCGGTCATTTGTTAATTAAAATCTAATTAGAGCGGGCTTTTTGCCCGCGAGGAAGAATTTTATTTTAAAAGAAGTTTATGTTGACTTTCGAAGGGGTATGTATATGTGTTTTCGCGGCGGATAAATTTTCAAGCTTCGTATTATGCATGCTTTTGTTTATAATAAATTTTCATATCGACCCGCCGGTCGTATTTTTGAAGAATTGTTTATTATCCGTGTTAAAAAAAAAGGGATATTTACGCTTCCACATTTCGAATAATGGACGTTGAAATTAGTATCATATCGTTCGTAAATAAGTGAACGAGAAATTTTCACGGACAACCGACTTTTGTATTATCGATTTGTGTTTACATCAATTTAAGAAAAAGAAAAAAGAACCGGCCTGGAACTGTAAAAAGAAAGAATAACAGTCGCTGACGAAAATTTGCATAATTAGATCTCGGAAAAGATTTAATTTTTTATCTCGCTAGAAAAGGTAACTCGAATTTACATAAACTTCCCCCAGCCATCCTCGTTTCGTTAAAAAAAAAAAAGCAGTGCATTATTTTCTCAAGTTACTGGCCGCTTAATTCTCTTAAATGCAATTTAATCGTAATCCTTGGACAAACAGTCGCTCAAACAATAATAATCCGATCTCCAAATTTTCCAGGAGAAAATTCCAACTTCGCAGAAGGCACTTATCGCGGAAACAATCTGTAACCCATTATGCAACGGTCCAAGGAAGTCGTAGGCCCACGCTATAATAAAAATCCGCCTCGTAAAGTCCTCATCCTTGTACGTCATACGTATACAATTCGATTCGTCCTCCTTCGGCTAATAAAGATCAGGCGTAAAGGCAAAAAGACAGAGAGGAGACGTAAATCAAAAATAAAAGAAAGGAGACGAATGAGAGGAGTGAGAGAGAGAGAGAGAGAGAGGGACTGGCAGCCGGTTTTTATGCGCCCGTAAAAGCTCCCCTCTCGCCTCGGACGTTGTCGCAGCTGTAGTCGGCGGGGCGAGTTACTCTCGAGGCCAATCCGGACAAAAGACAGCAGCCTCTTCCCTTCTTTTTCCGGCGGCCCTTTTCTTTTAAATTTTTTTACTTCTTTTTTTTCCTCTCGCGGATAACGCTCGCGAAAACGCCGCTCCTTTTGCCGAGCGCGATAAAAATTTGGAAGCCCAGTCGTATCGTATTCGCCGCGAATGTGTACATAAGAGCGACTGAAATTTTGAAAAACTTTTATCAAAATCGTAACGCGAGCGCGCCCCTCGATGCGAAGTTTGCGCAACGTAAAATTTTAAAAGGCGAGTAGCTTTTGAAAAAAAAAAAAAAGAAAAAAAAAACTAGTGTTTTACAAAGGAAGAGCGCACCGAACGCCCGAGGGAATCGTCACAGCGCACTTTTTCGCAACACTGTTTCGCGGATTATCATTTCTTTTGAAGACATTTCCCCCTCCTCCGGCGAAAGTAAGAAAGCCCTCGAGATACCTCCTCGGCAACGAGCCGTACAGCAGAACGCGGCCAACGGTCGCGGTTACCCTTTGTAATTACATTAACGTCGCGTCTGCTGAGGAAAAACTCTCTCCTCGGCCGCGGAGACGCACACATCCATTCCGATCACGGACGCAAATCTTCGTCAGCAGGAGCATAATATTCCTCATTCGAAATTCCGACGTCCCTTCGAGAGAGAGAGAGAGTCAACCAGCCAGGCGCAATCTTTGTTATGGTAAGCATGATGGAGCGCATCGAGGGCCGCGTATACATTCGAACGTGACGCAGCGCGAAGGGGAAAAAGCAGGAGCGACGCGGACGCCGGGCAAAAGTATACGAGGATGGATGGAAAGCGAGGATTTGGCGGAGGAGACCTCGACGTAAGACACGGACGCGGTCGGCTGGAAAATGCGACCCCGCCTGCTTGACGATCGTTAGGCTGCAACGAGGGATATAATTGATACGTTCTCGGCCGATGCGTGTAATAAGTATTATATAAGTTAATGAGGTTTCGCAGGATTTCTCGGGTTTTCTATCTTGATTTTTTCGCGAAACTTTCTAAAAAAATATTATATAATTCCGCTATTCGTCGAGAAGGCGAAGCGAAATAATTCTGGAGGATAAATTGCGCATCGGTAAGCGCGCAGCGGCGGCCTCTCGCATTAATTCCACCTAATCGGCCGTTCTAATAATAATCGCGAATCCGAATAATTAACGACCAAGTCCCGTACACGGTTCGCGCGACGGGGCCACTAATTGCCCGGCGATAATTACTTTTTGATGAAAATCGGGTAACGCGAGAGAGACTGCAGCGGCGGGGCCTTTAATTGCACGGCGCGGCGTCGCGGGAGCGCCGCGAAAAATCTCGTATCGTTTTGCTTGAAAATGCGCCGCCGCGCGGCTCCCGATGAGGCGCACGATTGTCTCTCGCTGAAAATTTTATGAGTACACGGCGGTTATGACGAAGGATCGAATTGGTCGGCTGCGCGTAATGAATAGTTTTCCCACCGACTCGAAACGTTATGATTGTAACGAGTCCGCGCTAATTGGTGTTCCGTCCCGATATCGGTTGTCAAATAGTTTGTAATTAACTTAATTGACCAAAATATCACACTGATCGGCGTAGCTTCAGAAGCAAAAAGCACGTCTCAATGAAGATTCCAATATTACGATCGATTGCAGGGGTAACGCGAAAGAACAATCGGCGCGAGAAAGCTCGAGGACCGAAGGAAAACGCAAAGCAACGGTCATCTCTGCGCGCGCTGAGATTCAGAGACTCCATTTCCTTTGCGAGGATACCTTTTAAATGGACCGAGATATTCTGAGAACGCGCCTTGAAGGTAATTAGCTTAGGGAGTACTGCGCTTTGTTCGGTTTTCAGCCTTTGTTTGAAGCATCAGTGTTCTTCTTTTTGGCTCTGGAATTAATTTTGAGGTTTGCTCGTTGGCGATTAGAGGGATTAGCAAATAATGAATGTGTCAGAAGCATTCTCGCGTAGCTGTCTGTAAAGCAGTGACGTGTACTAGCTTCGTTACAAATTGCATTTTGCCCAGAAGCGTTTAAAAAAATAAAACAAGAGCGATCGAGTTAAAATGTTTCCAGCTAATTGAATTCAAATTTTGTGCTGACTTTGTTTTTTTTTCAACGTAAATACAATTGAATAAATTTAATTTCACTTTTAAGAAATCTTTTTGTTCGTAAGAATTAACTGAGAGTACTTTCCTCTGTCCGCTAAAAAAATAGTTTCCAAATCGTTTAATTTGAATCACAAAACAGCTAATTACGTAGTTTACTTCAAGTAAAAGGATTTTGCAGTAATTTTTCATTAATGCTACATGAGACATTTAATATTTCCATAAAATCTACATGACGTGGCTTATATCCCGAAGTAGATAATCGATTTCTTCTCAGAGTTTATTTTTATACAGTTCTAAAAGAAAGTATTTTGTATTATAGTGCTTAATGCAAGTACTAAATGGAAAAAACGTGTTTCCATTCTTGTGCGTACAAGACACTTTATCAAGAGCAAAATCTCGGAACGTTATATCGATTAAAAACCATAAGAAACATAAGAACAACCGTTATATTCTCGAATAAACAAAATTTATTTTTCCCACAAAATTGCAAATACAAGTATAAGCCGAGTAGTAAATTAATTCCTCGAATTTCCGCAACGAATTACCGGGAGAAAAAAGCTTTATCCCCGCGGGCGGAAGCTCTCGAGAAATTTTTCTCGCCTCCAGACACAATTGCGCGCGATAAATTAGTCAAAATTAATTGATACCTCGGCTTGCGTTACCCGCGCTCACCTACTTTCTCCGCGTCCTCCCCTCCCCCCCTCGGAGAAGAGGGAGCCTCGTTATTTGTCTTGCGAATCGCGGCCATTATTTTTCTAGCCGCGCGCTGAAAGGGAGGGCAGCCTCCGGAGATGAGCGCCTTCCCGTCTCGACCGGAGTACGATGTGTATACGAATGCGATTTGATTTTAAATGGACTACGTTTTCCAGAGTTTCTCGCGAGAGAGAGAGAGAGAGAGAGAGAGAGAGAGAGAGAGAGAGAGAGAGAGAGAGAGAGAGAGAGAGAGAGAG
>JAWWEO010010998.1:0-31781 GCA_035582975.1 Ormyrus labotus
TATTTCTTTAAACCAATCATTATTTCATTAATTCAATGAAATATATTTCTACGAAATATATTTCATTGAATCAAAGACATTTTTTTCTCAGTGTAGTAGAATGTCCAAATACAAATAAAAAGAAATTCGTTTTTTTATAGTGTCAGTTATATCTGTTGCATATAACGTCACACACATGCAATTTAAAAATGAATGAAATTATGCCTGATTCCTTTTCGCGAAATGAACTTTTATATTTCAAGTTTCGTTATTTTTGTTAAAAATTAAAACAAGTAATAATCTAATACAGAAATAATAGTACAGTTGATTTTTTTTCGTTTAGAACATAAACAAAAATCTAAAAATTATAAAACAGGATCTTGTTACGTTATCATCAGCAATAGAAAGTTATATTTTATAAGACTAAAAAGTTAGCAACTTGAAATTAAATAGTCTGTCCTATAATACAATTACATTATCGTTCACTAGGAAGTCTCGATCAGGAATTTGACTATTGGATTAATTCAAAGATTGAATTAAATTCGTGATTAAAATATTTAGCACTTAATCGTACATAGCAATGCAATCAAATACCAAAGAGAGAATGCGTTTCGCCGCCTTTTTCTTTTTACAGACTCAATAACCGACTCTCGACAGGCAAAAGGCCTTTGCTCTCCGCGATTTTCCTCTACTTATAGAGTTTCGTCTCGTTCGCTTTCGAATCGATGGTTTAACGACCAACACGGTCTATGATCCGTTCTAATAAATGTGACGACGATAATTGGGGTGCTAGCCGAGTTGAACCTTCAAGATTCGCCAATTAATGGTTTTCGTGCGCTCTGTTGCTGTTTGTAAAAGGCAAACTTTTAAAAGGAATAAAAAAGAAACGGTCAAAAAATAAATAAGATGATTAAGTGGCATTGAATTTCCAATTTTTTGCTTAATTTCATTTCATTTAATTGACTGTTTAATCTCGACGAATCCCTGCGGGTCGGTTACAGTTTTTTCTGCAGGGTGTTCCTAAAATGTGTAAACAAAAATATGTAAACTGTTAAAAATTCATGATTTTCGATGTTAAATGTAAGTCTGTTCAACATTGAAAATCAATAATTAAGTCAATATTTATTTATAATTATCAGATAAAATGTTATCAATATTTTTTATTCAGGATATGTTATCATCTTTCTCGTGGTGTACATTTCGTGGAAAACTTATTGTACTTGAAATTTTTGTATGAATATAAAGAAAAACTCTGACAAATTTTTTATTGACTTTAGTTTAATTCAAACTGTATAATTTATCATACTTTTCTAATATTTCTGTATTAAAATGCTACCTTTAAAGCATACCTTTCATAAATGCCTTTCTAAATTATTTAAGACTTACAAACAATATCACAAAAAACATTTTAATGAATTAAGATTAAAGTACTGCAACCCAAATTCTGAAGTTTCAACATCCACCTGAAAAACCTTAATTATTTATTTTAAAACTCAAAGTTAAAACGCGCCCGTTTTCTTTTTAAGAAATTAAACATATTAAAATTATAATTTATGTTTATTACGATGCATGGGGCTAGGAAAGTTGCTCAACTTTATAATTACAAGAGCTCCGCGCCGCAGAAGAAAACTTTGCGAGAGCCGCGTGCAGCGGACGCTTTATCGCTCACGCACTATAACCAATTTACGTAACTCCGAAAAAAAAGTTTATTATTCGGGGCGCGAGATATAAATTCGCTCCTAAAACTCCTATTCATTATTCGTCGGCGCGAATATATCTTTGGCGCGGCCTATATGCAGCCCCGCGCGGCTCTGCGCGACCCAGAGAGCTGAAACAGTCGTGTGCAGGTTCATTGGAGTGCAGTGCACCTTTCCCTTGCGCAACGCGCGCCGCCGCTGTCCTTGCGAAATGAAAGTACACGCCGGCGCGCGCGCGGCTTTTCTCGGTCAGATCTGCGGACGCCCCCGCGCCGTCTGCCCTTCCGCGAGCGAAGATCATTGTTCGCCGTGCTCCGCTGAATCCTGGGCGTGAGCCGTTCGTTTCTTTTTTTGCTTTTCGTTAGATTTTCGCGCGCCGACGGGAGATGGAATTTCGAAAAGGCGGACTGCGGACTAATTGTTCGAGCGGTGTTATTTGTGGCGGAATGCGCAGCGTGCGAATAGGTTTATCAAAGAGCTCAAAACCGGGAAATCAGGGAAATTACGCGCTGTGATTATAATTTAATTGGAATATTGATTGATACTTAATTGTTACGGAGGATATTTTATTGGGATTCGACGTAGGTTATTTTTCTTTGAATTTTAAAGCAGAAATAATTGCCTTTTAATGGACAAAGCTATAGGATTAATAAGTCATTGTGCACAAAGTAAACGTTTTGTGCAAACCGTATATTCGTTGAATTTTGTTTATCTCCTGCATGTCACATTCACTTCTCAATGGTTTACAATTAAATTCATGATACACATTTAATTTCTATCTTAGTTCGAGGTTGTTATGGAGCTTTTGAGTAACTCCCGCGCATATATAAATAATAAATTTAATTTAATATTTGAATATTTTGCAGCAATAACGCACCTCAAAGGAAGCTAAATTCACTTTTATTAATTAAATAATACATTATCCAAGAAAAAGTATCGTACGCAAATAAATCGAATAGTTTTTATTAAAATATTTAATTAACTTGCGAATCTTATATATACACTGGTTTTTCGCTACTTTATCGCTAAAATAACAGGTCCCTTGCATATTATTGCGATAAAGAGAGATATACCATTATAACAATACCCTTTTAATAAAAAAAATGAAAAATCAGCTCTCTAAAGAATTGAAGCTTAACCCGAAAAGCTCTCGGCGTCGACCGAAATTAAAAATCGATATCCACTCTCACCGGCTAGATTAAACAATGAAAAATGATTGCATTGTTCTAGAGGCACGGTGATCCTCGGCGCAGGAGAAAGTGGAGCGGCGCGGCTGCGAGAGTAACATGACCATCTCGTGAACGCTTCGTTCCGTTGACTCGTCAATTTTCGAGAGAGCCAGAGAGCTTGCCGTGGACCGTCATGGAGACCGAGGAGCTCACCAAACTCGTCGACGACATCTACAAGGTACGTGAGCCGCCTGTCTTTCGCTTAATTTTTTAACGCGCAGAAAAGTCCAGGCACTCGGGGAATATAATTATAGAACGCTAGAATTTTATTGCGCGTTGGAAAAATGCGAGTGCGTAAAAATCCGTAATGCGCCAGGCAATAATTTGTAAGTGTTTAATAGAGCAAGTCTGATAAACTTACGAGCTGAAAGTATAGCTTTACATACAAGCCGTATCTCTTTCCGCGTTTTATGCGCTAGCCTTCAACTTGATACATTTCACCCGTACTTGTACAAAGCTAATCGCCTCGAGTTGCGAGGGCAAAAAACTTGAATTATTGGACAAATAAAAAAAATGAGACAACAAGAGAACCGGGGAGATAAATCATAGAAGGCAGGTTCATTAAAAGAATTTTATTGATTCATGGAAGAAGAATTTACGTCGGCGTAATAACTATTTACAATCACTTTCTATTTTTATTATATGAACGTTATCTTTCAGTTTTGTCTCGATGGAAAAGCATTCTTTGTTTGTGCTTGTGCACTGTCGCCAAATGTACTGCGTGAAACATTTAATCAAGTTCTTTTTGTTAAGTAATAAAAAAAGTTACTGATTCTTTATTAACTTATGGATCTGTACAATTTAAGTTTATTTTTTATAAATAAAACAGAATGTTAACGTAATATTAGTCTGCAAATATATCTGGAAATGTATATTGTGTGATAAATTCTGATAATATTTTTGAAACACACTGTATAGTGTGTTACTCTATAATCAATATTAATTCGAGTGGAAAACGATAACATTATTACGTTAAGTAAGCTTTCGGAATTAATATTTACAGCAATTATAGAATAAAAAAATATTCAATCTAAAACGTTTATTACTATTTTGAACATTTTATGCGAGAAATGACATTTTATATACAAAGTAGACACTTACGTTCGGTCCTAAAGTATGACTTTAAAAGCCTTATTATAATAAAGTTTCTGAATGGAGTAATATGCATCAGTGCTTCCACGTAATGCAAATGCCCGTAATGTGCCTGTATAAACTTCTTATACTTGAGAGGAAGACGGAGTGATTGTCCAATATATAATAATGGCTTCTTTTTTGGCGATATGAGCTCGATTTTTACGATAATACTTTTGTTGAATAGAATTGTACTGTTAAATGTTTATAGTAAAATGTAGAATAGTTGAACGACATTTAGATAACGTATTGTAAAAAATCAATTTTTAATATTTTTATTCATTTAAAAAATTAATAAGGATTTTCGGTAAAATTTAGGGTAAGTGATGCGTTAATGCTGATATAAAAAGAATTCAATTTTATTATTTCTTCAAATTTTATCATTGATTTGACATGTTTTCTAAATCAATAATTGTTGATTGGATAAAAAAAAATTATAAAAATAATTTTGAATTTTTCCGAATCCGGCTGTAACAAAATTTACTCAAATCCTGGGATTTCTAACACAGAATTTTTATTATCTTTTTTTATGAATGAAACGATTCATCGTTAGTAACAATGTTTAATAATAGTAGCTTAGGTTTTTTTGGAGCACAAACTTATACACCATGTTTGACCACAATTGGAATAATTTTTTAAATCAAATAGTTTACTCAAATTCGGTTTAAAAATGTAAATAGAACACAGAAAGAGAATTATTAAGATGAAAACTATAATTTGAATTTAATAACATTAATTTCAATGATAATTATTTTGACAGCCCAGCATTCAAATACTCAATAAATTAAAAGTATCAGCTTTACTTTGTACAATAGGTTTCCACAAGTAATTTGGTAATAATAAAGGAAGGATGGGGTTGAAAGCGGTTGGTGGAGAATGCTTAGAGACCGATATCGATGTATAATGGATGTTCTGGAGGTTGCACGTATGCCTGAGGTTGTCGCAGAATTTCCCGATAATTAGGTGTCACCTCAGAAAATTATTCTCCTACGTTCTATATACGCGTAATATCTATATATATATATATAAACATTTACCGACAGTAAATGACTCCGATGAATAAGTAAAAATCTTTTCGCAGCGGTGTCTTCGAATTCGAAAACAATTTTTAGTTCGCCGAGCACGTAATCGTTTATATTTATTGTAATTGACAAAGAAGTTGAGCAGCTGTTCATTTTGGGGCGAATGCCAAAGAAAAAGAATTAGTGCCAAGAAGAGGATCCAAGGCGAATTGCAACGAGGCGCGGACCGTAACATAAAAAAAGGACAATGAGAGGCGGAAGTTTGAATTTTTAAGCAATTTAGTTTACTGGCAAGGACGGAATTCATAAAAAAAATCGTTCTCCTTCTCGTCGCAATAAATCAAAAAGTCTTAAATTCTAGAAGTATATACGCACGCAACAATTTTCCAAGTTGCCCGAAGATACGCGCACCGTTGGCCCTTGTAATTTACCCTTCGATTAGTTCGGAATATTTTGCCGTCCTGTCCGCCCTCTAATACACTTACAAGCGAGGAACTCGAGGGGAAGGCATTATATCAGCCACTGCGGTGAGGAATCGGAAGCCAATTAATAACTGATCCCTCGAGTGGGGCCAACCTCCCCCCTCTCTCTCTCTCTCTCTCTTCGAAAACGTGACGCACAACCACGCCACGATTATGATATAGTTTCGCATACAGGCACCGCAGGACCGAGACGTCGCTGAATTATCGTTGCGTCATTGGCGGATTGTTGGGGTATATAAGCAGATTTTTATTTATCGTCAATTACTGAGGTCCCGGACAATGGCAATATATCTCGGCGTTGTCTGCGGAGTCATATTAGGTCCCAGTCAGAAATCGATGGAGATGACTGATGGCCCTTGAATTCAAAATAGTGATAGTGAATTAGAAGGAGCAATGGTGCAAATATATTTATTTTATGACTTTGGTTATGGTACAGCTGCTTCTAATTGAATTAGTTCAATATTTATTTGAAATTGTTTTCAACATTTTTATCGACATAAAAGTTTATTAATTTAACTGTATTAAGGATATGCGCAAAAGTTTATTCAACGAGTGTGAATTCAGAAATAAAAATGAATTGGAGGTCAAAAGGTTTTGCTATAATTTAATTAAATGATGGAGTGATATATGTGATTGGTTATGCTGTCCAAATTGAAAATCACTTTTATTGAGAGGTATTTTTATTGAGTAGTCATCGTGAAAAATAAAGTAATTAAACTATAGTTTTATTTTATCGAACTTTACTTTGGGCATTTAACAAAACTATTTGAAGAGCTCTCAGGTAAAATTGGAAAAATGTGCAAAATTAAAACTTACTGCATCGAATGCGAAATAGTACAATAGTTAACAATTTCTCCAAAATTCAT
This sequence comes from Ormyrus labotus, assembly GCA_035582975.1. Classification (NCBI taxonomy): domain Eukaryota; kingdom Metazoa; phylum Arthropoda; class Insecta; order Hymenoptera; family Ormyridae; genus Ormyrus; species Ormyrus labotus. The sequence goes on from JAWWEO010010998.1 coordinate 6,407, forward strand.
TTATGTATGCATAAAGGTAATAGTGAAAGATGAAACTATTATGTATTAATGGCTTGCATTATCAATCATTGAAAGTACGTGAATCTTGCATGGAAAACTGTCATGTATAGTATACTACGCTCCGCTCAATTAATCTGCCTACCTTTTTGCTGGTCCCAAAACGAGGTAGTCGCTTGATATAAATTTCCAATATTATAGTCCATTTATTATCATGTAAAGTAGCAGATAGGATGAATGGTCTTTGATGTTTGCAAACAATCAAGGCTTGTGCAATGATAGCATAAGAAGCCAAAAGTAAGGTAAATTTTTCGTAAAGTGCAGTAAACAATAATAAAAAATAGCTAACACCTAAAATTGTCATTGTTGGTTCATTAAAAATTTTACGTTTATTCATTAATGTTATTTTTCTGATTTTTTTTTTTGAAATTTTAAAACATCTGTTCCGAAATGTTTTCAAAAATATTTTTATTCTTAACTTTAATTTCTATTAATTAATTTATGATTCTTAAAATCAAAAGTATCATAAATTCGGTGGTATTAGAATGTTTAAACAAGTATATGTAACTATGAAGAATGAGATTATTTCATTAGTTTAGAGAAATGTATGCGGAGAAGGCTAATAACTCTCGAGGAGAATTCCAAATTTTATGACCCTTAAGAGGATTAAATTTTACGGGAATAGATCATTTTTAAGCATAGAAAATTATTCATCCTCCTTCTAAAAGCGTTTTATGTACACGCACGCAGCGGCCCGGTAATGTGATAAATTCTAATTTATACAGGCTCATTATTATTGACGCACTTTTCGCTGCCGCTTGTACCGAGTGCGATCCCTCGGGGGACGAGGTATACAAGTTAAATTAGCAAGCCGAATGTACGGGGGAATAAGAAAACTAAAGAAAAGCAGAGCAAGGAAGGGCGCCGTAATGCAGTGCTTCCTCCTTCTTGCAAAATAAATATTTAAATCAAGAGGAGAGGGCTGATTTTTAAATAAAATGATGTATTTGAGGATTCTAATCTTTGTTTGACGGTCTTAAAAGGCTTAATGCGGAGAGTGGATGAGCTGAAAATACGATTGTTTAGTTTTGTTGACAGTGTGGAATTTATTGCTTTTATCAAATCAAATATGTTTGTACTCCGTGGAGATTGCAATTGAATTAGTACTTGTGATTCACATTGTGCTATTATCCGACAATAATTTATCGCAACAAAAGTTAAAAAAATATATTTTATAAGATAAACGTGTACTTCGATAATGAAACACAGATTCTCCTTTAAAAATTATAAAATGCGAAGTTCGGTGAAATATTATTCTTGCGTTTTATTACATCTTTTCCTTTTCAAGAATAAACTACTTTAAATTTTTTATTATTATTAATAAAAATGACTCTTAAATATAAAATAATACGGTTGAACTTGTTTGAGATATGATAAGAATTAGTAAAGAGCATTCGTCCAAATATTTATTCACGGAATTTTAACGAAATCTACAAGTATTTCAAAACATACGTATAAATTAACTATACATTCTTTAGATACAAGTCAGGGCACAGAAAAACTGACGGAAACTTTGAAGCGATTTTGAAGAAGCCGTAGAGGATCCAGTGAAATTATATACAAGCCTTCGGTTTGTCTCCAATGCAAAGCCGCGTATTTATCGGTTTGGAAATAAAGTAACGCCGCGGTAATTTGAATTTTTGGGGGAGAGGAGATCCGGTTTTTCCTGAATCTCTCGCGCTGCTTTTATTGGAAGCTTCGAAAAGGTGGGGTTAATGACGAGCACTGCTACGTCGCTCATTCGGTGCCTCATACTCGAAGGTCGTTAAAGATTTCGATAATGTTTCAAGTTATTATTTTATTAATATAATTCTACGATAGTTTTAGTAGACTTTGGAACTCAATTAATTGAGAATAAGGTTACGATCGACAGTGCGATTTATCTGTATTACAAAAGCTTTTTTGAAAACTGCAGCTGTTCCCGAAGAAAATAAAAATCACTTTTTCCCTTTCGGGACAATGCTCTTTCAAAATTTATCGAGCAGCAAAATTTATCGACTTTCTGTCGCTGAAAGATAATACAATAGAAAGTTAATAGAATAGATTTTAAAATGAAACCGTTATCATACCCCCTTTGCTTTTATATGCACTGCCTTTTTCGCAGGACTCAACTACTCACGATTTCGTTAATTATTCGACCTTATACTTTAACGGACGGTGTTTTCTAAAAAAAAATCGATAATTTTATTAAGAGTTCAACGTCTCTGCTCCCGAAGCACACCCCCAACGGCGATAACGTCGGAAATTCGCTCTCTTCCAACTTTGATGCAGCGCCGCGCGCGAACAAATATTTCTCGAGGGAGGACGCAAACAAGTAGCGATATACCGTATACAGGCAAAATGCGCGGCTTTCACCTTGACTGGTTTGCGCGCGTGTGCGCGCGCGTATCGCAGCGGCGGATCGAAGGTTAAGTAGATCCGAAAATCCGTTTATCCTACGAGCGCATCGGGGGCTAATGCATCCTGTGTGCGCAAACTAGCTTTCCTCGCGTTCTAATTGGCTGCCTCCATTATCTTCGTCTTTCTGCCCCTCCCCGCCGCGTCACTGCTCTCTCCTCCTCTTCCTTCCTTCGGCGTGTACGTACGCACGCTGCTCTCGTACGAGTACGCATATGTTCAACAATGATAAGGAGAGTTCATCTCTGCGGGCTGCCGTATATAAGCCAAAACGTATAATCTACAAGCGACGGGGGTACGTCGGAGTATATTTACCTCCGAATATTTCGTTGGGACGGGGTTTTAATTAAATTTTATTCCTTCCGAAAGGGTTTAGACTCGTTAATTAACTTTTTGGAACACGTCGATGGCCAGCTGCATTTGGAGGTTCGAATTGGAAAACGAAAATTTAATTATAGCAGCTCGACGAGAATGCTTCGGTACCGAGTACGTGAAAGGATGCATCTACTTACGTATATGATATGATACTGCTCTTTTTGGGGCCGACGTTGACCGAGTAGCCCTGTATTGCAGAAAATGTCCTCTTAAATTCAATTCCAATCGAGTTAACGGTTGGCGTATCTGCGAGCAGCGTGCGGCTTTGAGTGGTAACTCGATGCCTCGGCAGGTTTTAAGGTAAAAAGATACTTTCTCTGGCTTCGCATAAGATCTTATTTAAGAAAACTTGTAATGTAAGAGCCTCGTGAGATACTTTTTTGATGCCGACGTCCGAAAAAGCGTCGAGTGCATTTTTGTAAAACAAATATTGTGTGTCTTTCGTAGGGAAAGGAATCTATAAGAGAGGAGACTAAAACGTTATACAACATTAAAATTTGAAAAACAAATATACTTTTTTTCTGTTTGAATAATATTTTAATTTATTATAAATTTCGATATTTCAATATAAATAATTAGTTTTGTTGTAGCTTTTAATATCGTATAAATCTAAATTTTATTAACAATTTACTAAATATATATTGAAATGCCAAGTCTCTCAATAAGCCGAGTTTGTTATTCGAGCAGCAGAAACTAATTTTGATATGGAAAATATTCTCCTTACGTAAATAAGAGAATCCGCAGCCAATCCATAATAACAATTGCACCAGCCATATCCGCGTTATTATCTCGTTTTCCACGGATTCGATCTCGATAAAAAGCGGTAAATACAAAAAACCAGTTAAAATTACACCGCAATAATTAAAAGAGCGAGCGTGCCGCGAAAACATATTTTTCTCCATTAAATTCGATTCAGAATTCCAGGCAGGACCCGCGGCTCTATCAACTGCTCGCCGTACACCAAAGACAAGCACAGCGGCAATCTCTCTCCCGCGGTGTCCATCAGTATTTCGCTCCGTCTTAGACGTTGGCTCCTCTCCAGTCATAAGCTTATTTCCCCGGAGAAGCCACTGTGGCACGGCGCTCGCTCTCTCTCTCTCTCCGCGCCATCTATGTAAATGTAAACTCGATGTCGCGCAACAATGTACCGGGGGCTTTGCATTCGGCGACTTGGCGCCCGGTAATAGTTGTCATAACGCACCGGATGTCCCGGGCAGTCTCGAATTTTTCGCCAGAAATTCTCGTGCGCTTGATATTATTGCCGGGCATGAATAAATGCGGCCCTTTCGCGCGAGCTCGAATTTTTTTTTTTGGGGAGGATCGAATGTGCGCGCACCGCGGAGTTTCGCCTGCTTTTGACGCACATTTTGATCAAAGCGATGTTTGTATGGGCCTTCGGCATCATTTTGAAAAAATGGACGGTAAATAATTTACGGCGAATAATATCCTGTAAATGGAATATGCTATTGAAAGCACCTATTTTTGGAGTAATTACTTTAATATAATGTAATAAATAAAAGACAAACAATTATAGTTTGGATGTCAAAAATTAGCGGACTAAATATTTTTTTTATTATTCTCTCAATAATTTTTTTGACTCAAATAAAATCCGAGGAAGTTGAGTATTTTTATACTACCATTCCAGCGCGGATTGTGGATGAAACGAAATGTATACGAAAGAGAAAAACTATCTATACTGCAGTGCAACGTGTATCTCAAAAAATAAATATTGAGAAAAAATAGACACAGAATTTATCCGAAAATTCCTAACTGACACACGAGACTTAAAATATTTATCGTCCAATTTATATCAGGTGTGATTTGGCTGAATTTCTGAAAAATTTAAACTGAATTTTCCGGGTTAGAGAGACGTTCGACAAAAAAACGAGGGGGGAAAAATTATCCCTGACATGTAAGCAAACATCAATATTATATGGATGCTTCGTGGATTTTTCTACGTCCACGAGTTTCTCTGGTTTCATATGAATATTTATGAACCTGCGAACAGACGAACTTTGTTATTTGTTGTACTTTTTTTTTACGAACTGGCGGTCATATCTTCTTTTTTCTGGAGTCGTTCATACGTTTGTATTGGCGCTGGTTCGATGTTTCCTCTGCGGTATTCATTTGTGTTTGTCTTGTTCGTTTGGCGGACAATAAAAACTCTAATAAAATTGCTCTTATCTACGTTTTTTATATTTCTCCACATATCTGCATTGGAAGTACTGGTAAAAATGGTGAACAGTATGCGTGCTTTCAGTCGAGTGAAAAACCAAGATTTTTTCTTACTTTTTTAATATTTACTTGCTCTCTGTACGCGAGGAAACAAATAAAATTTTGTTTAACAGAAGCATAAATCACGCGGCGTAAAAAAAGTAGAGCGACGTACCAATTAAGGCGTCAATTATTTCAAAATTCGTTTGAAAGCAAATCACTTCCATTCGAGTAAATTTTTATTCTTTTAACCGTTACTTAAATAATTTATAAGTAAATTTTTAAGTAACTTAAATAATTTATAGTTACCATTGCTTTATCTATTTTTCGAATATTCCTCATAAAAATGTTGGATTTTATCTCGACTTTTTATCCCCGGCAGCTGTACTCGCGAGAGCAACATACGTCATCGCGCAAAGAATTCAAAATTCGTTAAATCACGCTAGCTCCATCTGCCGCGGCGGATCTCTTTGCCAGTTTCCTTTTTTACGAGGCGCGCTTCTCTCCCTCGAGAGTTCAAACTCCGATATATATCGACGATTGATTTCGCAGGAGCGCTAGGCATTTCTAAGAGATATCGAACTCGTTTTCCGCGCCGTTGATCCCACGGCCGAGCCGCGCGCATATATATATATATGAATACATTTTTCTCGCGCTCAGATTGAATCTCCGGCCCGAAAAAAAAGAGAACGAGCGTAAAAGCTCGCGAGCGAAAGTCAACGAATAGCGCAATTTTTTGGCGCGGGATACGCGAGCGATTCCACGGTCAATTCTGCCCCGCTTTACGGTTTTCCGAGGACGGATCTGCGAGTTTCTTTAGGGTTTATTGGAAAGACGATTTTTCAGAATCATTGATTTAATAATACACTGAGAAAATAAATGTAGTAAAAATCACAAATAATATTGTAAAAATTACCATACTGTCTAAAACCACCCTGAGAAAAATTTTTTGTAAAAATTACTATTTTAATAGCACTCATGAGACACACTCATATTTTAATAATTTTTACCGCAATTGGATTAATTTTTGCTATATATTTCGTAAATTTTACTATTTTATTTGTAAATTTTACAAATTATTTGCAAATTTTATTAAAATATGAGTATGTCCCATGAGTATCATTAAAATAGTAATTTTTAGAAAAAAAATCTTAATTTTTAAAAAAAATTTTTCTCAGTGCACCACAGCATGTCAAAACCCAAAAAATTATTATACTTTGTAAGAAATTTTACTACACTGTTTGGTAAATTTTCGATAAAGAATGGTAATTTTTTTTGCTTTTGACAATCTATGGTGGCCTTACTAGGCAGTATGATAATTTTTACTAAACTTTTTTCTCAGTGTAGCATTTTTTTATCCATTTTTTATTCATTTTATTCATTAGTGTTGCAAGAAAAAAATATAAACATTTTTTATAAAAATCAATATGCTATCTATATTTAGAGACAGTGTAATTCACGGTAAACTTTAAAATGTCTTTCTTTACTTTTTTTTAATCATATCACATATATATGTAAGAAATTTTTTTAAGCTAATGACTTTTAACTTTGTTTTTTATTGACCTTGGCACATAGAGAATTTCAGTTTTTCAAAGCGATGTCGAAACGACCAGTTCTTAATTTGTACGCAAATTTTATAATCGAGAGTGCTCCAGCAACGGAGCCGCAACTCAGTTTGCCCAAATTATGCAACGTCGATCGTAAAGCAAGAATTCTTATGGTGCCTGCACTTTATTCGAATGAAAGTAGATGAGGTTACATGAACAAGTGAAAAATGTCGAAGATAATAATAGGGGGATAACTCTGAGTGCTAATATATGATTAAAATTTTCAAAATTAGCCTGCATTGCGTAACGATTTTAAAGTGAACTTTTAGTAGTTTTTAACAGCCACGCGATTAAAACGATTATTAGCAACCGGATTGTCAGATTAAAATTTATAATAAAACTTTCGAATAAATTTACTCCGCGTGATACATATTTTAATGACACACTTCTCGTAAAAGATTCAAATTGTTTCCACCAGAAAAGGGAAAAAAAAGATTTTGCAGTTTAATAATATTCAGCGATACCGGTACTTCGCCGACGAACGGTAAACTAATTTCAGGAAGACCGTACGTTCGTCCATAAATAATTGGCGGTCAGGCATATCCAGTAATACCAGTTTCTTCGGACGGCATTACGAAATCGATGGACACGCCAATTTACAAGCCTGATTTACGCAACGCGTATAACATAAAAAAAAAAAAAAATCGACACCTCTCAGTCGCTCGGTCGCGCGATGCTCTATTTCGACTTTAATCGCCTTCGTCCTTACAACGCCGACGTCGCGATCCGGAAATTCAAATACACTCCCTGGAACACACTTCTCAGGGCCGTTAGCGACGAGCGAGCTTATCGAGGAGGGCAAAAAGGTGTAGGCCGCGGGAAGCTGCCTCCGCTGAAAGCTTATCGACGAGAGATGATTCGAGAGCGCGAAAAAAACTCGTCTCTCGCGAGGGAGAGAGAGAGAGAGAGGAACGCGCGAAAGAAAGGCGTCGGCGGAGAAAGCGGTGAAATATACGAAGGGGGAAAAAGGAAGTGGGTGCCGCACGGGGAAGTTCTAATATTGGCTTCCGCAGCGGGAAGGAGCTTCGAAAGAGACTTCGATTGCGTGTATTTCGACTGTTACGTTCTTGCTGCGGTGGGCTCCGGGGCCCCTCCTCTGCGCTCGCCTCTTTTTTACCCTATCAACCGCCCCGCCGACGCCTTTCTTCTCTATAACCTTTCGTTTATTCTCATTTCTTCATTTCCGCGGCTGAATTTTGTTTCTTTATTTCGTTCACTTGCCCTTGGAATGCTTGCAAATTTATAAATTTTTTGTAATCAAGGTGGAAAAACGGCTTGAGCAGTTAAAATGTTGCAAAACTTGAATGTATAAATTTCACGGTTTTTTTTAAAGAAGCTTCAAAATTATAAATTTTGCTAATGAGCAAAATTATAAAAGTACCTTAGGGTCCGTAATGTACGTTTACCCACGCATATACACTTTAACGTATTGCAGGTGTGGAGATAGTTGATTATATGCAGCCTTTATAATACGAGAATTTTAAAGTTTACAAAACCGTAAAACGAGCTTCTTACGACTCCTTTATAATGGCAAAAAGTAACATCATTTCAGCTGATCCTCGTCGTTTGCCCGCAAAACTCTCAACTTAAAATTCAATAAACGAAGTTTCTTCGAGCACACTGCAGATAAAAGTCCGACCGATAAACAGCTTGGAAACAAACGTGGTCGGGGCCCCAGTCTTACTTTCTCGACGATAAACATCGAGCCGGCAAGAGACAGGAGAGAAATTCTAGGCAGGAGTGCCGCGGCTGCGGATCTTAATGGCGAATAATTCGGGAAATCTCGCGTTCGCTCTCGTCCGCCGCGCTGCGCCGCTCGGCGCGCTGCTCCTTCTCGCGAGGAAAATCGCGAGAAAGCGCCTAGCTTTCTACATAACAGTCTCTTCCTCGCTTTGCGATCGGCTCGAATTCCAAGGTGAGCGACGACGACGATTGTTGTTATTACGTACTTTCACGGGAGTCGCGGAGGCGTCAGCCCGGGTTATATACATCTCGTGGGAGATTAATTCCGAGCTATGCGGAAATTCTCTGGCTCGATGATTTTGTCGGTCGGGCCTTTGAAATTGGATTATGTAAAAGTGGAGCTTGATTGAGCGTTTTCATCGGGTGAAATTAATTGCATGTGTACTGCACTGCAAGGAATTTAGTTATTTTACGAAGTAATGCAGTTCGCATTTGCAGTTAAGCTGCTTTAGTTAAATTAGTTTGTTTCACCATATCTGTGCTTGTTACAAATGTTCATCAATGGTCAATAACTTGAATTAATCGTTTATTACATTATCGCTATACTTTAATATTTTAATTTATAAAATAACAAATAAAATTAAATTCCGTAACTTGTCTCTTAATTTGGTGGCAAATTTAAATTTTTTCAGTGGAAAACCATTCATTCACATTGTATGAAAAAATAAATGAGGTTGCTTGAACGATGTTTATGCAAGCTCTTTTTTTTACAGCGAATTTGCAACGATTTTGGCTACGAAATTTCTGTTTTTGGTTTTGCCGTCAATTTAAAATACCTTTTTGTGACTGACAGCAAACTCAAATGAAGCACTTGACTTTAGAAGTCGTAAAACGGATAATTGCTTACACATTCTCGCATTATTGGTGTTATTACTTTTTGGACGTAACTATAAAACTTTACTTTCTTTTTATAAATTTGCGCGCGACAGTCGTTTTGAAATACATACACTTGAATACCATGGAATTGTGGATCGAAAGTATTCCCAGAATTGCGAGTAACATTAAGGTATCATTACGCAATTGGACAGTCGTAACTTGGAAGAAAAAGGCGAATTGCAGTTTTTACGGTTAGATAATTTTTGCGAGTTCCAGCATATTGTTGTACAAATGATCTAAATGTTCTAAGCAGTTAATATATAATTGTTTAGATGCAACGTATTCGGAGTTTTTAGAACCACAAATTAATTCACTTTTTTTCAGCATAAAAATTCCATTTAAAATTCTCAAGTTAATTTATTTTAAGATTTATTTTAAGTAACAATAAATATACATTATCAGTGCATCTAAAATGTGGCTTTTTAACATTGAATCAAATATAGAATCGAAATCCTGATTTCTTCTCTTTTTCCTCTCGAATGCAGCAGACTGTTCAGTCTACGAAAATCGAAACAGCGTGGAAATTGAACATTTCCGCGAGACTTTCTGTTGGCCAAACTGGACAATTGCGATTTAAGTTTCCCCTTTTCCAATTTAGTTCAAAATTTGTGTAGTTAGCGAATCGGTTTTTGAATAGAAATTGGCATTGCGTTTGAGCAAACAAAAATAAGATTTTAGAAGAGATAGAAAGGAAAACTTATTTATGATCGGTTTGAAAATTACACAATTTTTAATTAAATAAATGTTAAGTCTTTTGAAGTAAATTCACACATATTGCAGAAATTACTGAACACTTGACTTTTCCTTAAGACACTCAATTACGAGAATTCAATATTTATTTGACCATATTTACTGTTATTACTGCAGTCATCCGGGAGTTATATGCTTCGTTTAAGTGTATTAAAAACTTGCGGTTTGGATATTACACAAGAGGTTTGGAAATTCGATTTATTCTTCTGTACGTACAGTCTACAATGCTTCCGTTTAAAATATTGGCAAGTGAAAGCTTCGAGTTCACTTCGATAGAGTGTGAAGTATACTGAATGATTCGACAACCTTTATAACTAGTTTTTGCGATATTTCATGCAGCCCGCAATCGATTGCAAAAATCTAGTAAAAGTTTTTTGGTTTGAATTATTTTTTAAATTTATCACTGTTAACTAGTTCCATAAATATTTTTAAAGATTAATGATTGTTTTAAAGTATTACATATCCGTTGGAGCCTAACATATAAAAAAAAATTGTACATATACTGTTGCAAAATAACTAAATATTCTATATCTATTGGTAGTTCAAAATTAGTTTAAAAATAGAAAGTCAAGTATTACACAATAAAATAATAAATATTAAGGATAAATCTGCAATCATGCATGCAATCAATTTTCCTACAGAGAATAGAGAAAAGTTGGTTGGTAAACTATACGATTATTGCTTCATGAACAGGTTTTTCTTGATAATGACAAATTGTTACCTGAATCTGTAAATTATGCTTCTTTTTATTATTAAATTTTCAATGAAGTTAATTAAAATATTTTCTGCAAATAATCCCATTAGTATAGGAATCCTTAAAAGTTTGATTTTGAAGATTCTGAACTTTTATCACAATTTTTTTTTCAAAAAATGTATTTATTTTTTAAAAAACCGAAAAGCTTAAACGATTTTCTCCTTAGCTTTCTGCTGACATTCATTTTGTAACTAAAAACGCGATAACACTTTTCCATCCGTGGTTTAATGAACTGTTATTACATTACTGTGGTACACCTTCATTGAAAATCAGAAGCCGTTCGGTTTAATAAGCCAATGCAGCGGCGCAGCTTTTTATGCCCAGGATATTATTCGGATAATAGCTTTGTTCGATCCTGATTTTTTCTATTTTTCAGTGCACGGTGCTTGGAATTTCAGATTAAAGGAAAGTACCTAAGCTGAGCGATAATAGACGAAGGGATCGTAAGGTCTTTTCGCTTTTATGTTCTTGAGGGGCGAAAGGAATATAAAAGCTGAAAATTGAAGTAGGTCAATTGATAAGAAAAAGGAAAAGGTGGTGTAAAAACAGTGATATCAGTATTATAATAATAGGCTTATCTAGTAATATAAGGAGACGAGGCTCAAATCGGTACAATTTTTTTAATTCTTAACTGTTCTATAAGTTCGATCCAGACACAAAAGTGTCAGACACAAAAATTAAGTTATTTTTTTATGAAACAATTCGACTACCAAAAATGTTGGCAAAATTGTATGCAGTGCTTAAAGTTTAATGGTATTTCAATAATTAACTGCATGAAAGCAGAAAATAAAATTTTTAACGCTAAAATATAATTTGGATATTAAAAATTAATTTCTCTTAGACATTTAAAATTTTAAGATGTAAATTTAACGGCTTCAAAAGACTTAACAAAATTGAATTTTAGAAGACTTCATCTGCAGAAATAAATGCTACGTTCTAGAAGAGTCCCTAGCCATTTAGGGAACAATGGTCTCTTTATTCTCTTCTATTTAAGTATGGGAAAAGAACTAAGTCTCTTGTCATCGAGCAAGTAACGAGAGACTTTACAAATTTGCTCGTATATAAACATATATTCTCGTACTCCTTCTAAAAAAAGATCGAATTATCAAATTTCGAAACATTGGTAGTCCCAAACAAATTAAACAAATACACTCTCTCTTATCAGCAATAGAAGACTAAAGTTTGGTACTAAAATTTGCTTTAAGGAACTAATGAATCTTACTCAGAATGTTATCAGAAAGAGATCGAAGGGAGCCGTGTCGTGGCTTTCGACCTTATCAGCGATCGTCGGACGTTGTGCACTTTGCCGGCACTGTTATATACACACCACAAGTTTTTCCTCGGTTTTTATCCTTTTTTTCTCGTCGGTCGAGTTTAATGAACATTTCGGTATAAATAAGGAAGCGAATCTAAGGGACGCGAAAAGGAGATCGGTAAATGTTTTTCTCTCGGCGCGGGCTCTTAAAAGTAAGCTAACTGCCGTCTGACGTTGCTCTCTCTCTCTCTCGGTCCTTTTTCTTTCTTAACTCTCCGCGCCGCCGCTGCTAAAACGCCCAGTTTACTTTTCGCGACTAGTGTACGTTGCGTAAAAACGATCAAAGTAGGAAGTACCACCTCGATCCCGTTGTAAATCGAGTTTATTATTTGCTAATGTATCTTTAGCTTGTTTCCGGGAACTGTTTTTAATTGTGTTACTGCACACCGCTTTAATCACGCCATCGGTGAAATTAATGTTCTTGCGGCAGCCGTAACTAAGAAAGTCGTTATTATATATTTATGGCTATTTCTTTCTATCTACATGTTTGGTTTATATTTAAATGGTTCATTATCAGATTAAACGCGATTTAAAAAAAAAGACTGTATATTACAGCAGAAAGTACTGATGTTAAAAATAATGGTAACAAAAATAACACAAATTTGTAACTACCTTGTATTTAAATGGATAATAACCCACATCAGAAATCAGCGCAGGCAAACTATAATAATTCTTAATATTAACTGCAATACTTCCAATACCCTGATTCAGCTCGCGCTCCAAGCGCCGTCGAAGTGTAAAGCGTGCCGCTGGCACACTAATAAACGCAAATAAAAAAAAAATCAGCCTCCCCAAGTGGGGAAGACGAGCTTCGCGACGAGAAGCGCCAGACTCAATTCCTAGAGAGTGCGTCCAGAGTGAGTCCACCTGAAGAATTTCCCCCTCCGGAGACGGATTGTGTGCACTTTCTATTGCGAGAATCCGCCGATCGCAAGTGGGACGGACGAGATGACTTTGGACTCAGGCTGCCGCATCAAAAAAGTAGGAGAGCAAGAGAAAGAGAAGCGAGTCACGACGCCGAGACGAGCGTACAGAGAAAAGAAGAGTTTCCATTCGACCTGCGATTAGATTCTACGGCCTCGTTAAAGGAGGTCGCGTCGTCGTCGTCGTCGTCGTCGTCGTCGTCGCTTGCAAATCGGCGAATTTTCTCGGCGAGCCCTGCGAGGAGCCCGCCGAGCCTTGATTTTATTTCTCCCGGCTTTTGTCACTCCCATTCCTCGTCCGTTCGTCGATAGTCGAGGCAGGCAGGCGAGCTAATTCCGCCGGGACGCTGATTGTGAGTACAGCGAGATGAGGGGGCCTTTTATTGTTGCGAGGGACAAGCGGGTTTATCTTCCTCCAGGAGCGAAGGCAACAGTGCCGTCGGACACGCGGAGGATCCGAACTTTTAACGAGAACTTATATAGTTAATTAGTTCGAGGAGGTTTCTCGATCAGCGAGGTGTTCTGACGTGTGTTTGTAATGCGAAGAGTAGATTTTCATTATATTATGATGAGATTTCAGGCACGACGAATGAATTTGTTATGTAATGGGGAACACCGTCCTGTTCATTGCTCTTGTAATAGGCATAATTGATATTGAAAACTTTTTCCATTTGAATTATCACGTGATCGCCGCAATTAAAGTAGTTTTTGGAATATTTTTAAAATGTCGCATCAGTGTCACAATGGAGTACGTTATTGAATGTATAAATAATGATTTAATTCTACTGCAATTAAACAGGCTCGTAAATCTACTTTTCATTATAATTAATTACAAAAGGGCTGTTAATGTACACAAATTTAATAACTGTACTGTTTGCAGTATAATTTTGTCGAATGACTAAACAAACCGAATAAACGGAACGCAAAACGTGCAATTAAAAATTTAGCATAATAATGCCAATTTACTCGAAATTATACTGCGATTACTCAAATTATCGGTATTCTCGCCGAACGAATCGACATCTGCCAAAAGCCAAAAAAAAACATCCAAGACAACAACGGCGACTCGCAGATTCACGCAAAAGCGTCGGCGCGCTCACATCTCTCCGGGAGCGATTTTCATCCTCTTTCTCTCTCTCTCTCTCTCTCTCCCCCCGGCAATTCAACACGCGATATTCACATAAATACGCGCGCGCGCACGTGTATTTTCGACAGCGCTTCCTCCTTTCTCTTGGCGCGATCGCGCTCGCCTGGCCGCTGACCTCCCTCGAGAGCTGCCGCGCGAGGCTGCCGCGGCTTTATAATTGATTCGCGCGAGAGACATTTCATTGCGGCGCGGATTCATAATAATCGGACCTTTTTCGCTCGGGGCTGCGCGGTGCCGCTTCGTTAATTAGCGGAAGTTCGGTTTTTGATTTTACGGGGAAATATCGGGATCGTTCGTCGAGGGGCGGAGGATATTAGGTTGTTTTGATCGTTGGAAAATTATAAGTTTTTAATTTTAGAAAATGCTTGGACATTTTTAATTGACGTAATGGAAAATTATGCGATGCGAGTTTCTATTCATAACATAATACCCAGATAATAGAAACATTGCAATTAACTTGTAACTTGCGTTATTGCGCAAAGTGCATCATAATAAATTGTGCAGCTGCGTAAGAATTTTTTAATTTTTGTTATAGAATGTGCCTGACGACTTACAATCATGATGACGCAACGAGTGCATGGATTATGCACATCTGCGTTTTCTTTGTGGAAGGGACGAAAATTTTTTAAATACTTTCATTAAAATAAACACTGTATAAATACGCTCGTTTATCAAATAAAAAAGGTCAAAAAACCTCGAGCTCAGAACTCGAAATATTAAAATAAAATTTGAGAAATTGCACACTGGCGTTATGACGCAACGGCCGACTTTCCTACTCGAGAGCACACACAAGAGAGAGAGAGAGAGAGAGGAAAATATTGTAAAAGCGCGCGAACTCTTGCTCAATCCGACGAAAAATTCCTCGGCAATGCCGCGGAGAGGCAGCTGCCTCGGTCTGCACCTATATAACGAATGCATCGCCGATCAGGCGCGCTTTGGCAATTGGAGAAAATCAGCGCGCCGGTAAGCGTACATACAGCCACGGTCCATCGAGGCTTTAATTGCGTTACGTGCGATATAGACACGCGCGCGGGGCTACACTACGCGCTCTTACGTAAATTTGCATAGGAATGCTCCTGGAAAACGGGACGGCGGGCCGCGCCTCTTATCATCGCGGCGGCATTCCGTCATTGCTTTCTTCTCTTTCACGCGCACGGAAACACACGGACGTCTACGTGTGCCGTTGCAAGTATGTGTGAGAAGGGCGCGAGGCTCAGGCGATGCACCGTTAAGTCGCCAAGCTGCGCGTCCGAAAAATCTGTAATGTGATATAGCGTGTACGACGGCCGAGCGGTTACCGGTGCTGGCATAATTTATATGGCGCATGCGCAGGAGGCTGCCAGGAGGAGCGAAGGACGTTCGGACCGGTCGACGGCTTCTTCGCCAACTTTTTCGTGTAAAAACCTTTATCAGCAGTTTTTATTTGGTATAAAGACGTCTGAAATTAATGCTTAAACCAATTCAACTAACGAAATCTTTTCGAAGTAATTTTTTTTATCTCGAATCTTTAGATTAGACTATCAATTCAAAGTCTCGTAATCTAAGACGTATAGAATTTCAATCAATTATAAAATCGCTTCAGAATCTTAAAGGCCTTATATAACTTTATTTCACTCCGCCCTAATTAGCGATATCTTCAAAGGATACGCGCATACCTCGGTAAATGCATAACTGCACCGGAATACGCGAAACATTTAATGCGGCGTGCACCGTCTGATCCGGCGCGCTCCTCGGTAGCGCGAGTTTTGATCCTCTCCTCTCGGCTGCTCCTCTCTCTCTCTCCCTCTCTATCTCCTCTCGTTTTCTTATTCTGCTCCTTTTTCCGCGGCGCTCTCGCCGCGCCAGTTTAACGGTACAGGCGGACGCCCGGTTTCTTTAAAGGTCGTCATTCCCGTAGGTATATGTATACATTGCGTGTATATACCTGCGATGCGAGAGAGAGAGAGAGCGGCTCGATTATTGCCCAGCTGCTCTGCGCGCGGCCTCGCTTATATCGCCGCGGCTCCTTGCCGATGCAACTGCTGCCAGGAAATTAAGGGAAATATTTTTAATTCCGTTCGCTCGGAATGCGATAAATATTCTTTTTAACGCTCGTCGGGATAAAGGCGGATAGGTTGATATGGCTCCTTGAAAAAATTAAATCTAATGAGATTTATAGGTGAATGTGCGTTCGTCTTATTAAGAATTTCGCGGGATATTGTTGTATTTTATGTTTGCAGGAAAATATTTTAAAATACAATTTTGGTGGGAATTTATTTTTAACAAATTCTGTTTTAGCAGATAATCTGATAATTTTTATTCGCTTTAAGATAATCTCTCCGCAAGTTTTGTGAAAATGAGGGAAAAGTTCCATATAATATCTTATATATTAAATTCTCGAATTGAAAAAATACTTATCACGTTCGAAATTTATTAAACGTAACGTCATAAAATCTTACCACGACACGAATCGATAAATTCTTGATAAAATAAAATTGCATTAGATTTTAAGCTTTACACTCACACTGCACAGATTCGTAGTTGATATAGAAATATACTATTATAAGTTTAATTTTACTTAATTTCGTTGGTACTTGATAATGATGAAACAAACCGTGAAAAACTAATTCTGCAGTTTTATAGCTACACCTTAGCAAGTATTAGCTTTGTTTAAAAGTTAATTTGCACTCAATCTATTTTTAAAATTAGGGCTTAAGCTTCCATTGTATTTTTACTTTCATCCACGTTCTTCCGTGTATGCATTTCTCGGCCCACTTCTTTGTCTGGCATACTTTTCACACGCATTGTGCCTATCGATGAAACAATAGCTCATGAGGTGAAAAATGAGCCTCGTGGAGCAAGCCTTGTTATTGTAGTACTTACGAGAACACTATGTAAATCGAGACGCTGAATATTTTTAACCGACTACGAAAAGGAGAGGGAGATCCTTACATATTCGACGCGTACGTCTTTTCTATTATGTAATAACTGATCATTCACAAACGGACCGACCGTTATAAAAAAATTCTTGTTGCATTTAATAGAGGGCGATTTTATTTCCCATGTATAATTTTAATTTGAGCCCAGTTCAAGACCAGTGCAAAAAAAAATATAGTTTGCACACGGAGAGAAAAGTTCAGGAAAAATTACTATCTTTTTAGTAAAGCGTTAACAGACTTGCCGCAAGCCAAAAAATTACTGGACTTTTTAGTAAAATTTGCCAACCTTTTTGTAAAATTAACAATTTTTCCTGAACTTTTCTTTCCGTGCATTATTAAATATGTATTTACACCGATAAGTCAAGCTCGAACGATATCAAATATTCTTATGATGACATTTGACAGAAGATCTCTCCAGGGTGGTCTTGTAGAATTACGATCCGGTACCGAGTCCGTATAACTGGTACAAGCAATAATTATTGGAAGTTTACTTTTTGCCAATATTAGAATGGTCTCAATCTTAGCATTTTACACAAAGTCGTTCGGCGCGAGATTCACATTGAGTAATTTATTAGGCTCTAAATTACTCTATGTGTCATATCGTTCAAAGTTCTAACTCCACCGAGTACAGCTAGACTTGTCCTTTGGCAAAACTTCTTTTGCCTACATCAATCACTGCTCGATTCAAAGTTGTACTTTGAAGTTTATGACCAGTGCAGCTCAACTCAGAATTAAGAGAAGCATGCTTAAGAGTGTTAAATAGGCTTAAAAAATGGATGAAATTTTATATTTGACCAATTTCACCGTCCTTTTTCTCCTGTTGGTGATTTGTACTTTTTTAAAATCTTTTCGGGCTCCATTGCAACTTCGGTCGGGCAAAAACTTTATTATACCCCAGAGAACACGTTTCTGTCTCTAGACGTTCACCGTCAGCATCGACAGTAGCTCCTCGATGTCTTTGTGCTCAAACCCACATCACTTCGCCACGTCGCGCGCCATGATGTGGAGGAAAAAGTTGCTTCACAAGCAATTTTAAGAACCAAGAATTTTTCTTTTTATAAAGATTTCAGAATAATTGTTTTACAAACAAATGCAGTACTTTGCAAATTTTATCAGGGTATTTAAATATTTTTAATTACACGCGTACAAATATATTTAATTGCAAAAGCTCGAGTGTAAAAAGAAAACAAAATTGTTCAATGCGCAGCAACATTTCAATCAGAAAAATGAGCGAAGTACATTGCTTTAATTACAATTTAATTAAAACTGTTACAAGGACTCTTTTTAATTTACTCAAGTAGCCGTGCAATTTTAATTCTTATTTACAACGGTTTCAGTTATTCTCACAGCAACATTAGACATTCTCATTTCAACTCTTTGCACTTTGTGCCAGAGCGACCCTGTTATTAAAGTGCAGTAAAAATTTTTGCTAACTAGTTTTCATTTTACTTCCTTTGTTTTCGTACGTAGATTAATTATGATGCAAAAACTAATTGCAGCTGTGCCTATTTTTAAATTACAAGTAAAAAGCGTGAATTATTGATTATTAGACGGATACTCGCATTAGTAAATTGTGGTAGACAATTAATTTAAAATCAAAAATTCGTAATTTAATGTCATGTCAAAATACAACGTTATGTCTGAAATCAAACCTTTCTTACGAAAAGCTTCGAGTACAAAGGCAGTTTTGCAAAAATGCCCGAAGGTCAAGAAACTCGTCTCCGTCGAGACAAGCTGAACTGGCAGGTCACAAGGTCGTAGACAGAAAGTAGTGAATGAGAAAGAGACAAAAAGGAATAAAGCACTCGAAGTAAAAGTATACTTGAGCATTCAAATTTTTTTCCCCCCCAGCAGAAAAGACTTACGGCTCGTATAAGGAATATCAGTTCATACATTTTCATTGTATTAGGATAAAAGCACAGTACCATTCGTCTTCACGTATTGTATAATCAATTCAAACGAAAAGTTGGCTTAATTTATTGCAATCGAATTCATTAAGTATTGGCGTAACGTCTAATAAATTTCCACAAAAATTTTAAAGTGTGAAAGTTTAGGTTATTGTCTGAGTTTATTATTAAATATTAATAATTTATAAACCGGTTTATATACCAAGGCGTACATATTTTACTGAACTGTAACGTTACGTAAATTGAAAGTTCTTAGAAAACAAACAATATATAAATTATGATTAGTTTTTGTTTCTAAAATTTTATGTTCAAAACCATCTTTACATAAATTCTTTAAATAAAAAAAATCGTTGCAGAGAGATGATTTTATAAATTTATCGTTTTAAATCAAAATGAGATTTCAGTAAACAGACAATTAAAGTAAAATGCATATAAATTATCTCGTTCTCAGTTAATTATATAAAACTTTCTGCACGAAGCCTAAAGCGTACAGTTATTTGAAGCATGCAGCAGTTATGTACAAGGAAGCATTTCTATAGAATCATTAAGTATTGAATGTGAGCCAAAAAATCAGTAAAATAGTTCCTACCCTTTTAAAGGGCTTTAATTATTGCAGCTTGCTTCATTAAATATATACCGGAACAATGGATGCGGTTTTAAACTTGATTAATATAGACATTACAGAATAGAAACTGATTTATATTGTATTAATTAATTCAGTAAATAAAGTATACATTATAAACGAATTTTTTATTACATTAGTTACTATCGTCATTCATTTTGATTTCACTAAAAAAATAACGGTATAAATTTTACTATTTTTCATTGTAGTCGAGGAACAGACTCATTTTTACGGAAAATTTTACTAATTGGGGAAAAAAATGTATGGCGCGTTAAAAATTATTATTTAAATAGTACATTTAACGTAAAAATGAGTAAATTATGGTGTATTTCTAGTAAATTTCATAAAAAGACGAGTTCGTCCCTCGACTGCAATGAAAAATTGACATCTTCAATTTTCTCCAATACAGGGCACCAGCCATTTCTCATTTCTTTTCCCCGCGAATCCGAATTAATTCATAATTTCGAGGAATACCTAATACAGATTTACGAGTTACGGAAAAACCGAGTCCGCGCAAAAACATTAACCGATAAATCGAGCCAACGAACGAACGACCGACGAAACAAAAAAAAAGAATCCCACCCATCCAGGTGATCAATTATCGTTTGTTGAAAAAAAAAACGCGCCCGATCGCGAACCGATTAACGTCCTATCGGTCTATAGACGCGCGCGAGCGCCTGTATATTTATAAACGCGAAAATTTATGCAGCGCCTACCGTTACTCGACATTCATCGCGGCCTTCCCGAGGTTCTGCTCCGCAGCCTTCGCGTGGAGATGCGCGTATACACGGGAAGGAAAGCGAGGAAGGGATAAGGCACGAGGCAATAAGTGCACAGAGCGCGCGAGTTTACTCTCGGCAAGGATGACTATTTACGTTCCTGCTTTTCAATCTCCAGCCTCCCGTCTTCGGGTTTTTTGGCCTTTTTTCACGGGGGCAATAACGGAATCTCTTCCGTCCGCGAGGTTTACGGTCCGAGTCGATCCTCCTTTTTTGTTTGCGGCAGCTTTTTGTCGGGAGCACGTGGGGACGAAAAAATTCTTAAACAGAAGAAACAAAGTGATTCGGAACGGCGGAAAGGAGAGAGGGGAGGGGGGGGGGGTGAGAAAAAGAAGAGGAAGGTTTGTTAGAGCTGTCATTGATGCTTATCGAAGGTCACTGTTCTCTTGTTCGCTTCCTCGTTAGGAAATTCTTGACTGGTTAAGCGGACGATTAGATTTGACAGTGATGGACAACCATTAAATGTAAATACTTTGTATCGTTTTGAAAAGGAAATACTTTTGTAATGTGCGTTGATTAATTTAACGACTACAGTTACAAATCTTGCGCTTATACTAGAGAAAGTATGCGTTCTCGAAATATTAAAATATTTAACCCAGCCGCTATAGACACAGGCTTACAAGGACCGACATTCTCACGTACTAATTTATTGGTCTCTTTACCGTTGATTTGTTTCCAACTTCTAAAGAGGCCGAAGCGGACTGCGGCTTAATAAAAGGCGTACTGTACCACGTCGGTATGATGCAAGTCGAGCGAAACCGACGCCGATTAAAAAGCGATCAGTTCGAAATTTACAACGGCTCGATCGCCGGATCCGCCTAAAACCACGATCGTATATCAGTTAGGATGACGGGCGATTAAAGTATATAAATGTAAGGAGATGTGCGCGCGCAGGTGGGGCTCGACGGGGTCAACGGGCATCGGCACAACGACCGGTTCTCCGCGGACACCTATTTTTATCGCGAGGTAAAACATTTTTATTACTATCATTATATTGTTTATGCAACGCGGCGGCCGAGCGTCGTGGGTTCTCGGGGAATCGGCCATATTTCTTTGCCCGCACAATGACCTCCCGACGGAGGATCTTTTGCCTTGCGAAATTCGTCGGCACTTTCAAAATTATCTTTTTAACCCGCGGCGCGATCTTCAGCTTTTTGTGCGCCGACTGTAATTTTTTTGTAATTCATTTTCGCTCCCATTGACGCGCGCTGCGAGAGAGAGAGAGTTGAAATTGAGTCTCGGATAGTTGAAAGGAGCTCAAACACTCGCCGCTTCGTCTTCGCCGCTCTTCAAAGCCGCGCATCAAAGTAGATCCGAAGTTTCAATTAAAAAACCAGTATTAATTGTCTCCGAACGAGATCGCATTAACCAAACTAGAAAAGTTAACCGACGCCGCGTCGCTTTAAAAAGAACGTCCGATCACACAGCCTCGGGGCTCTCCTCCGATATTTATCCGCGCCTAAACTTCAGCTCCGTGGAAATAGCGGGCCCCAGACGTAGAAAGTTACGGTGCACCGGCGGTAGCAGCCGGGCGCTTAGTTGCGTAACCTGGAATGCTTGCGTTCGATTCGCGCGCCGCTGCACCGCGCGAATAATTGGACGTTTCGCTCTCTCTCTCTCTCTCTCTCTCCCCCTTTCTTGCGCGCGCTCCGCGAGCGTTAATGTGCCCTTACGGACACGTTTTACGAGCGCCGGGGCCTTTGCCCGAGATAAGCAAGCGCGGGGATAAAAAGCGAGGCGCAACGGAGATGGAAGCTAAGAAGAGCCGATAAGCGGGGAGAGAGAGAGAGGGAGAGAGGAGTTACGGATTCGTTGATTGCTCGTCGTGTTTGGCTGGGAATTCGGCTAATTTTGCGGTTATTATACGAAGAATTTCAATTTTTTTTCACTGAAGAATGTATAATTTTTTTACGCCGAGGGTAGTAAAAAATTTGCGCAAGGTGGAATATGGAAAAAAAAAATGTTTTATGCGAAGGTTTCAAAATCATTGATTGTTTGAATATTTCGAAATCTCTGCAATCGATTCGGATTTGCAATTATCTTGTCACCGCGATCGTGTAAAAATTCAGTTTTTATTGTTTAATGCGAATAATAACCGTTTGTACTGTTAAAAAATTGATAGAATTTTTCATTTTTCAGGTATTTTATATTTTACTTTTATAGGAAAACTACGAGGTAATTTACAGTTTAAGCGTTTAATTTTACGCTTTTTTAACTGTACT
Source organism: Ormyrus labotus (assembly GCA_035582975.1). NCBI lineage: Eukaryota > Metazoa > Arthropoda > Insecta > Hymenoptera > Ormyridae > Ormyrus > Ormyrus labotus. Next base: position 29,013 of record JAWWEO010010998.1, read on the forward strand.
TTTGAAACAAAAACGGATGCGAACGAATTCAAATGCTTGAAGAGAGAGAGAGAGAGAGAACGCCGAAGGAAAATATGCAAAATAAAGATATTCGAGTTCCACTCAAAACTCGTTTAAAATACTTAAAGAAATTTTCCCATGAATTATTCACGTCGGTTTATTGCAATTTGCATGTAAGATCGGTATTTTTACAGTATCTGCTTTCCTGCTATACATTTTCAGTTTACACTGAGTGAGCAAATATTCGTACAACGGTAATTTAAAGTAGCTGCTCGCGATTTTCCGTTCAACGAGATAAAAGAGCTTCTCACTTCGATCCCCGATGAAAAAGCGAAGATAAGAAGCGTCGAGCCGAGGCGACGGAGAAAGTAGAGAGAGGTGCGATATTACGCAACGATGACAAGAAGTGCACGAGAGAAATTATGGCATCATTATGCTCGCATTGTGAAGCTGAAGAAACGACGTCGTCGCGTCATGCTGTGCAGGTTTATGCGAAGCTTTCTTGCCCCGGCGACGGCCAATTTTCCATCGACGCATAAAAAATTTGATCTGTTCGCGGAAGAAGCGTGAAAGGACTGCGGAGGCTGCTTACGCCTGAAAAATTATTTTACATCCATACGGAAGCAATCGCATTGATTTTTTTAGTGTTCGTGAAAGAAACCCATCAGCGGTTTTCTCAGGGAAGTGTTTGAACTGAATTAGGCTGGCAAATTGAATTTGTCTTTTAAGCATTAACCACGAGAGTGGTGTCACACACCTTTGGGAAAGGAATTTTGCTGAAACAACGTTGGGAATTCATTTCCAGGATCGAATTTTATCAAAAATAAAATAAAATAAGTAATAAATAAGACAAAAGAAGTTTTTGAGTTTGATAAATCAAGAAGCGAGGAAGAACTCGGAAAAAAGCTCTTTCGATGTACTTAATTCGAGATGTAATTAGATGCCATGTACGCAGCGCATCAAAACATTGATTGATTGTATTGATATTGGACTAACTTCAAATACAAACTTTCCTTTTCATCTTGTAATTTGATTTTGGTTTATTTTTTTTGCGTAAAATTATGATGAAAAGTATCAAGTTTTATCAATTAAGTTTCTCGTGGACGATTTTTATTATAAATAATACTGAAATATCACTATTAAACGAGGGCTGTCCCCACAGCAACGACTGCAATACTGCTGCAATATTACGTATCGCCTCAGCAATATTGACATTGCCAATATTGCATCAATACCGCTGCGACACTCGTTGCTACGAGGGCACTGACCTCTCCTAAAAAAAACTATTACGAAACGTCAGAATCCTCATTAACAGGAGGTATTACGCGGACACAGAGCTTGCGAAAAGGCGAGACACCGATCAGCAGCGAAGAGGTCGCGGCCGGTCCTCGAAAGCTAAATTCGAGATTATTCTCGCTCGCGGCGCGACCGCAGCCTGCTGCTTGCGTGTAGTTCGATCGTGTAAACGCTCGGAGCTCGCTATCGGCCCCCCGAAATCCCAACTTCGGAGACAGTTGCAAAGCCGCAGCTCTCTCCCTCAGCCGACGGTGGAAAGAGAAACGCGTGGATGGACGGGCAAGTCCGCGCGCTGCGCCGGAGGATTAGAGTAAATAGTTTATGTTTATTGTTTCTGCTTGGCCCGTTTCCGATTACGAGACATTCGGTACGCTATACGAATTTCATTCGGGTCGTTGGGCTCGGCTGATTTTCTAGGAGCTTTTGTTTCAAATGGCTTTCTGGAAGTTTAATTGTTTCGTTCTATTTTTTATGGATGTAATTGCCCGTCTGTTGTTTGGATTGAGCGCTGCGTGAATTAGTTAAGACTAAAAACTTACGGCGAGCCTTGAAAATTGAAAATCTACGCGAACTACGAGCGAAAGAATTTTCCCAACTTACTCAAATACCCGAACTTGCTCTCCCTTCGATTTTGCAAGTTTTCAACATCCTTTTTCCTAAATTTCATCTCCCGGCGAATATAAGGGCCAAATTCACGAGTCGAACAGGTCGGGCTTTAATTAAAACAATCTCTTAATGGTCCCCGAAGCAATAAGAAGAGCAAAACTCGAAGCAAGGAGAGAGAGAGAGAGAGAGACGGAGAAATTGGTCAAATTGGGATCGAGGCAGATAATCCCAGACGGTGTAGTTGCGCATAGCTCGATGAACGCGGCAATTCACATTATTATAACCGCGCGCGCATCGGCGTCTTGGCCGATGACTCGCCGCGCTCCATCCTCGGCATTTCGAACTCCGGGATTGAATGTGACCCTCGCCCCGTCCCGGTGTGTCTCACGGGGTTAATCAACGTCTCTGCGCGGCGGCTTGTTATGAATTTCGAGAATTGAAAATATCCCGGGAGGAGTCGTTGCGGGGATTCCGTTCCCTCTGCAACAATGATTTGGATGGTAATTGTGATGAATGCAGGGATTTCAATTGGGATTCGTGGAATCTTCTTTTTCTTTTTGGTTAAAGTTGCTGCACTTAGGGTAATGACAGTGCGGAGAAAAAGAGCATCGTTCTGTAAGGAAAAAATCGCAGATTGGTAAAGTCATGTATATTTATGTATATGTATATGGCGACGACTGCGACCTAATATACTTGCTATTTTTTTCAAATACGGCTATTTAATTCACAGCTTCCCACGTAAAAACAATTTATATAATTTTTACCAAGATTTTACAATTTTATTTTTAATTTTTGTAAAATTTTGATTCTACATAATTCGTACAAAATTTGTGTACAAAAATATAAAAAATATGAGCTCCTATAATA